>PVKS010010549.1:0-59712 GCA_004027875.1 Aplodontia rufa | reverse complement strand
TTAATTGGAGAGTTGGATAGGTAGTCCATACTCCACAACATGTGTGCCTAGTTCTTATTCCTGAGTAGTTCTAGAATATCTCTGAAAGAAAATGAGGTCATCCACATGACCCCAGATGGCACATGAGGGGCTGTGTTCAGGGTAATGCCAAGCACAGCCGTTATAAACAGTGTAGAAAGTCTCCAACATATTCCTACACAAAAACCGAGCAAAAGAATCAAATACATCAACTGGAATTTTTTATTTTAATGTAAATTTTTAATTCAAAAATTAGAGTAAGAAAGGAGTTAAAGTCCATGTTTATTGGAGAATATTCCTCTATCCCATGAATTGAGGGAAATAAACTCAGCTGATAATTCAAAATAGCCTTCCTTGAAAAGAAAGGGCAGGGCAGGAGTGGGATTAGGGGTGGAGGAAAAAACTTTGGATGTACTCTGTAATGGTATGGAAAAGCTAAGTATCTATGATTAGCAGAAACATTCTAGAAGCAAAAAAAAAAAAAATTATTTTCATGAAAATATGCACTCCCTAGAGATTTTAGCATCCTGGGCTCACCCAAGCTATGCTGGGGAAGTGAAAACTTGCAAGGAGCAAAACATTCAGAGAGTTTTATTTGCAGCCATAAGTTATCCCATATGGTTGGAGAGTGATTTCTTACACGATAGATAGGAAGCAGAATTAACTTGGCTGCTTTCTGCAAGCAAAAAGAAAGGCGAGGAGGGTGGGCCTGATTTCTGTGTCATAACTGGGTCGGAGGTAGGAGCAGCAGCAAATTATCCCAGTCAGCATAGTCTTCAGTGGCTCAAAAATTATGGCAGGAGTGAGAGTGGAATAAAGCAATGGGCTGGAAGAGAGAAGCAGAAATTGAAAAGTAAGATCAGTGATTATTAGCCAGTGAGAAACACATGGCAATAAATGCCAAAGGAGGAGAAGAGGAGGAGAGGCAGGAGAGGAAGTCAGTGGCAGAAAGATCAGTCAGAGGCAAGGAGAGCATGTGTAGACAAGGCATAAGAAACCAGGTAAAGGGACTGGAGCGGTGGCTCAGCGCTTGCCTGGCACGTGCAAGGACCCAGGTTCGATCCCCAGCACCACATACACAACTAAGTGGAGGAAAAACAAATGAAAAAAATAAAATTACCTCCTCAAAGATAAATAAAATAAAATACTAGATAGAGAGAGCCTTGACTATTACAGAGGAAAATTAAGATAATTCAATAAAATGATCAGACAAGTCAAGGTGGAGAGAAAATACAAGGTAAATTACATAAAAGACTGAAATAAATAAAAATTATTAAGTACTTTAGGAACAAGAGGTCAAAAAAAAACTGGCCCTGGGAATTTATTGTCATAAGAGGCAAAAAAAAAAACAAGTGAATTCTCTGCCCAAGTGTTCACGAAAGACAGGGTTTGGGGTGGGGGCGGGGGTAAGATGCCAGGAACAGGCATAAATTTCCAAAAAGAGAAAGGAGAAAAGTGTAAGGAAATCAAGATCAACAGTAGAATCGGTTATCAAGAGACTGCCAGTTCCCAAGCCTCAGAAAACTCCGGGGTCAGAAATGGCCTCCAGCCCAGGGCCTGAGTGGATGTGGTAGACACTATCTTAGGGAAAGACCAGCATAGTCCTGGGGCAGTAACCTGATATCATTTGGGGATGATGCATGATCCACTCTCTGGTTACCATGTGATGAGACCTAAAGGCAATGAGAGGTGACATCCGGCTCGTTCCTCATGACTGGCATTTTCCCTTTGACAAGCTGGTGTAGTAATAAAATGGCTGCTATTTGTACACTCGCAGAGGCCAGTTCTCATGCTGGCCTTTACCTACGGCTCCAACGTAGCTAAGTGATCACGGTGCCTTTTGACCCTCAAACTCTGGGAGGCCTTCTCTGACCTCTTACAGGGAGGAAACATCACCAAGACAAGCAGGAAGTCAGGAGAGGAGGAAGAAAGTCTTGGGAGAGCCAAACTCTGTGGCATGAGTTCCTAATATGGACCTTGCTCCTCGTTCACATCATATTTTTCTATTTTGGTTTCCTTGTGTCTTGCTTTTTAATTTTTTCTTTAATTTCATTCTATTATAAATGCCTTTGCAAGCTGCATTTTGAAAACACCTGGGAAAGGAAGAAAGTTAGAAGAAGAGGAGGAAAAAGGAGGGGGTCAAAGAGCAGGGAAAGAAAGGATGAGGAGAAACATTAGTAGTTAATTTCTCAAGGGAAACCACAGGGCCAAGAAAAAAGCAGGTACCCTGGTCTGAACAAGGAGATGGAAAGAAGCAACAAAAATCCAAGAAGAGGAAAACCATCTAATAAGATGGGGTTAAAAAAGGGAAGAGCAAACATAATTGTAAGAACTGAAGGATGGGTTTGGAGGATAGAGTTTAAAAGGAAGCAGTGGGCAGGGGAGTGGCAAGAAGACCTACAAGGGTTCAAAATACAAAACTGAATGTGTAAAACTAGAACAGAGGAAGCAAATCATTAGTAAATCAACACTTGGCTTTGAAGAGGGTCCAGGGACATAAGAAACCAAGATGGTGAGAAAGGAGAGATGGCAGGAAACCAAAACAGCAAGCATAGAGCAAGACAGAAATTGAAGGATAATCTGAAAACTGAGCATTGCTGAAGATGTCTTTGAATGAACTCTGGCCATAATATTGAACCTATTCAGTATTATGCTTTACAGGGTGGAACACACACATACACACACACATCGCACTCCAGTGTGTTAAAGGTCAATGTGTTAAAGGTTTAGTCTCCAGTTCGGCTGAACCTTTTAGAGGTGAGGTCTTACGAGAGTTTTTCCAGTCACTGAGGGCATGTCCTCAAGGAATATAGTCAGATCCAGCCCCTTCCTCTCACTTTTGCACCTGGTCAAGAGATAAATGTACTTTTACCACCACACACTCCTTCCTCAATGAACTGCCTCACCACAGGTCCCAAAGCAACAAGGTCAAGTAATTGTGGAATGAAAACTCTAAAACTGAGCCAAAATAAATCTTTTCTCTTTTTTTATTTTTTTTTTTATTTTTTTAAAGAGAGAAGGACAGTGAGAGAGAGAGAGAGACAGAGAGAATCAAATTTTATTGGTTTTTTTCACATGGCTTTTGTTGCTCTGACACTTAGTTGTGTACGTGGGTGCTGGGGTTTGAACCCGTGTACTTGAGCATGCCAGGCAAGAGCTGCAATTGCTGAGCCACCATTCCAGCCCAATCTTTTCTCTTTATAAGCTGATTATCTTAGGTATTTGTTACAGTAACAGAAAACTGACTAATATAATAGTTAATCTATGCAATTTGTAGAAGACATGAGTTACTCTAGTATTCTAGCTACTCGATACCATAAATTTTAACAACTAAAACTATACATTTAAGCAGTAATGATTATATATCTACACAGATAACTAAAAATGGCTTTAAAAGATGTTTTATTGGCTAACTTGATCAAAAATCTTTCCTTAGACTAACCAACTCACCAACAGATAATTCCTCCGAAAAGTCAATCATTTAACTTCACAAATTTTCAGACTTAAAAGTAAGGAAGATCACATGTTCATTTTCCCATTGGACAATGACTATTGCAAGAAATAGCTAAAATGTTATGTCTTTCCCTCTTTTGGTCTGGTTCATTGTGCATTTCTCAGCCAGAAATGTCTGTACTTACTACATAATTTTTTAATATTCAATGGGAAACAAAGACCAGGAGGTTTTCACTTCTAGGTTTGTTGTTGTTGTTAGAAAAATGGAGCCCATGAAGAAGGAACCATGTGAGAACAGCATCAAAGGAATTAGAACAAGAAAATATCATCCCATAATCTAAGGTAGAAAGAATTGGTTTAGTCTAGTTAATGAAAATAACATCCCTGGGAAATCTTTTCTCTTCTCTACCCTAAGCCTTGCCCCCATCCACGTAAGTATGATTATACAGGAAGTGAACAATCCATAGTGACATTAAGCCATAGATATTTGTATGCTTTTTGACAGCTAAATTTTTAACATTTTGATTCACTAACCAATAACCTAAATCTACCCCTGAAAGTGACCTACTCCTTTTGAAATATCAGAGCTTCCCATAACTTCCCCTGTGGTCAACTACTGTCTTTTGCTGAGTAGGCTGTCCATTTGGGACTGGACGTAGCTCTCTGGTTCAACCTAGTCTCTCCACAGGGAGACTTTGCAGTCGCCTGCCTGGGCCCTGTGTATGCTTGAATTTTCAATGTCTGCACTGAAGAAAACCTAGGACTCCTGAGTACATTGCAGAGTCTCATAAAATGAGGGTCACTATGCTGATCTTTCCTAAGAAGGCTGAAAGAGCAGGTGACAGGTCAAAACGACCCACCACGCACAGTGCTCAGGGTCTAACTGGCCCCTGCCTCACTTTAAATGACAGAACAAAGTGAACCTGTGGGCTTTGCCATTACTTGGCAAACCAGATTAGGGATTACATTATCCTTTCTTTTTTTTTCTTTAACTAAGCTACCTATGTTTTTTTCTTTTATTGTTATTTTTCTTCATTATACTATCTTAAACCTGATGTTGATAATCTTGCTAATAATTATAATTACATTATAGAATATTTACTTTCCAATGTCTTCTTTCGAAAAATTCAATATGTATTTTATTATGACTTTAATAAAGATTATACAAATAAACTAATACGTTATGATGCTGGCATTTTTCAACGTTTACCTTGAAAAATAACACTGGGTCTTTTGAACATAATGACCTGAAATTTCTTGGAGTAATTTGATAATTTGTTTTAAATATTAGCAACTGGAAGGATGATAAACCATACTGAAATTCCCAACTCACTTCATTATAAAGCCTCATTCTGTATCCAGGAGGAAAACAACAGATGAAGCGGCTAGGCCCTGACCTGTGGTAACCTTACTGCCAGCAAGGCAGGCACTGGTTAGGAAAAGGACACGCGCTCCAGTCTCGGGATCTATAAGCCAAAAATAGCACAAGCACCGAGAAATGACTACTCTGTTAACTCATAGAGGTGAATACCAAATTCAGTGTAACCACATGCTTCCGGGGTAGTATAGATTTTTTTCTACACTGATTTTAATATATTTTTAAATACACTTTTTTGGGGTGTTTATAACAAGGTTGGGAACCAGAGTGGGCCATAACTCCCTTACAAACATAGCTTTCCCAACCCACTTTCACCACATACACACACCCCGAACTGGGTTGCAGGCTACATGGGCTACCTAATTTACAGGGCTCAATGCAAAATGAAAATGTGGGGTCTCACGTTAAAAACTCATTAAGTCCTTCAAGATGATGACTGAAGAGCAATGTACCAAGTGAGCAGCCTTTCAGGGCATGGTGCTCCACACAGCTGCACACATGGTCCACCTGTGAAGCCCACGGTCATTGCAAGAACATTTGAAAGTCTTTTAACATTAATTCTTCCTTCCAGAAATACAAAGATACTTAGCTTTTACTTCTGCATTCTCATATCTGGCTTTAGGTAAGCTAGTATCCCTATTCAGGAAGAGAGCATAGAAATACAAAAGAGAATTTTTCCCGACTACCTTTCCAGTCCTTGCCTCTACCTTACTTGTTCTGATGAGCCCAGAAGCCTCTCTCTTCTCTTTTGGCTTTGCCTAGTGGGCAATTGATTAAGTAAATACCTTTTTTAACCTCAAAGTAGATTGTCTGAATGAAAAACAATGAAGTCTTTTACTTTGATAAGGATAAAGCTGAGTATGAGGAGCAGGAAACAGAAAGTGAATTTCCTATTAAAAAGTACACAATAGCTATTCTAAAAGGGCTTTTTGCACCCACAGGGCTTTAAAAGGTTGTCAGCAGAAATGGAGAACATATTAGGTTAAGGTACTCCAGGGCACAGCCCTGGGAATGACGAGGAGTGTTCAAGAAATTCTAAGAATAGCACATCAAACATTTAGCATCTTTTGGGATATGCAGGCCTTGGCATAAACACCTGCTACACTGCTTGCTGGCCGGGTCTTGGGAAGGGCTGCTATCTTTTCCTAGTTCTACCATAACTTTCCATTTCTATAAAACATTCCAACTGTTCTTTGGGCGTGGCATACTCAAACAGTTTTTGGCTCTGAGAAACGGTGCGACAGGATTGTGGATGTACAATACACAGTTTTGCTGGTGTTATTGGTTAGCAGCCTGAGAATGCAAATAGCCAGGCTCTGGCATTTAAAGTTTCCAAACGCAGCTTCTCAGTCTCATCAACACAGAATATAATGAAAATGGATATCATAAGTCAACTGACTCCCCTAAGAAGGCTGTAGGGTGAAGGGGAAGAGGTGACTGGATCAGCTCCGGGATATATCCCACCCTATCTTCAGAAAGGGCACTGCTGTGACTTCCTGTTTATTCGTTCCTCTCCCAGTGAAACACAGACATGAAGAGAGCGTCTCTGAGGAAATTCCCATCACGTCTGATTCCAGTAGCACCAGTTCTGACACTAGCTGCGCAGGCTTCAATCCCAGTTCTACCTCCTCTTACCTATGGGACCTCAGGCAAGTTCTTTCATCTCTGTGCCTTGGTTCTTTTGTCTGGAAAATAATGATAATAACTGCATACCTAGTGCTTTATGAAGACTGAGGGACCCCCCCACCAACACCTAAACCTCTTTGCCTTGGTTTTCCATCCTAAGGTTTCAGTTGCCTATGGGTAACTGTGACAGAAAAATATTAGATGGAAAATTCCAGAAATAAATAATGTATAAGCCTCAAATTTCATGTCATTCTGAACAGTATGACAACACCCTCTGCCACTTTGCTTCATTCTGTCCAGGACACGCATCACCCCATCAGCCAGTGTATCCACACTGTATATGCCACCATCTGTCAGTCACTCAGTAGCTGTCTCAGCTTTCAGATTGGCAATCACAGTATCCCAGTGCTTACGTTCAAGTAACCTTTGTTTCACTTACTAATGCTACCAAATCAAAAAAGTCGTGATGCTGGTGATTTGGATATGCCAAAGAGGACCCATAAAGTATTTCCTTTAAGGGAAAATGTACAAGTCATCAACTTAATAGAAAAAGTTGTGTGCTGAGGTTGCTGAGATCTGCAGTAAGAAGAATCCATCTGTAAGGTTATAAAAGAGGAGAAAATCATGCTAATTTTGCTGTTGCACCTCAAACAGAAAAAGTTACAGCCACAGTGAATAATGAATGCTTAATTAAGATGGAAAAGGTATTAAATTAAATTTGTGGGTGGAAGAAATAAAGAATAAATTTGTTCCAAATGAAGATGATGTGTGGCACCAGACAGCAGTGAGCCTGCAAAGAGGACTACATGACATGACTTTTATTATAGTACATCATTATCATTGTTCTATCTTATTATTACTTATTGTTGCTAATCTCTTACTGTCCCTAACTTATAAATGAAACCTGCTGTAGGTATGTATTTACAGGGGAAAACATGCTGCTCATCTGAGATGCAGTGCCAGCTGAGGTTTCAGGCATCCACAGGGGCTCCTGGAACATATCCCCCAGAATAAAGGGGACTACTGTATGTGTAAAATGTTTAGTTCGGTTCCTAGTCTACCGGATTAGTTAAATAAATGTTAATGATAGCAATTATTTTGAACAAAAGATTCCATGGCGAAAGAAAAACTAAAAACGTTGGACTCAAATAAAATTCTATAATTCTCCCCCACCATTTCTGTCCTTGCTTCCCATATCTTCATTTCCTCCCCACACAACCTCTGCCACTAGAGTTGAACAGAAATCAACAGGAATTTTCCCTGGGCCATGTATGGCAGTGGTGGTGTCTACCAAATTAGGTGCTCCTGGAAATGCTGTCTGGAAGCTTGGCGTCATGAGACTTGGCCTGGCACTGAGCCCTCCCTCCTCACCACCCCATTTCTAAGAGGAATCCCAAAAGCCTATGCATGCCATATGGGCAAGGCCTCCATCTCTAATTGTGTCTGTCCACAATAAGGCTCATGCCAACAAGTCCCAGAGGGAAAATCTAGGACAGGGCAGAAGCAATAGGTCACTAAGGTCTTGCAGAATACATCTGATTTATGTCCACTTCATGGTGCTGATACATGAACAACCTTTCAGCTGGCAGTTACCTTTCTTAGCTTTTCCCCTCCACCTGCTTAGTGAGAAAACAGCCATCGATGACAAGAGTTCAGGATAAATCTGTCAGCACGACTTACAGGACAAAATCTGAGAAAGGCTTGAGGAATCCAATAAATAAAAATTTCTATGTCCCGAAGAGTAGCAAGGTTACTCAAGTTTATAATGTCTACTTTTAACCCCTCTGGTATGGGCTTTCTGACTATAATTATCACCAACCTCAGATGACACCCTGAAGTGACATATCTTTTGCTGTGGTGAGGACTGCTTTCCAGAGAGCAGCCCCAAGAGTAGCAGGTTTTGGACAATGGGTCATGGTTATCTTTTATTTGACAGGTAAGTTGGATGTTTTGAATCTTTCAGGAAGAGGCTGGGTTTTGAAAACAGAATTAAGGCATTTAACAGAAGTTGGGAAGGCGATTTCAAGATCCTTAGAGACTTGGAGGTCAAGAAGCCAGCAGGGTTTCTGGCTACAAGATAACAACGGTTCTATAGCTGTCACCTAAGTATGCAAGAGGCCCTCAATTGGCAGCCTTGACTATATTCTAGGCAGTGATTCTAAAAGAGGTTTGAGGACACCTAGGAAGGTCTGACCCTGTCAGTTTCCTCTTCCAGAGATCGAGGGCACTTAGAGCAATATCCAAGCTGTGGGAAGAGTGAAAATCAGCCCCTAGACATGAAAAGCACCTCAAAAAACTACATTAGGTAGACAATCCAAGAAAAACGTACAGAATCTGGGCTACTTAGTATTTTTTACTGTCTAGGAAATGAACTCCCATCTCATGCCTGATACAACCAAATTTCTTTGTCTGATTCCCTCCACCATTTCCAGCCCTGGCTCCAGGGTTATATAGATGCACACCTCAAGAGGACTACAGAGTTATGTGCAAGAGATGACAGGACCCCATACGTCCAGGTGTCTTACTCATATCTGTCTTGTTTTTCATATATTTGAAACTGGTGGAGGATAGATACAGTGTGGGTTCATTTAGAAATGTTACTGAAGTTTTGGTTGCTTTGATGCTAAATGATGATTTTCTTGAAGAAATTTTAAAATGTTTATTTTGTTTTGTTTGCTTTTCTCACACACACACACACACACACACACACACACACACAAACTGTTCCTGGGTAACTCAGACCCATTTCTTCAATTAGGCAATCTCTTCCCTGATACCTTTTTCTGTCAGCACTACCCAACAGAAATTTAATGGAAGCTACAAATGTAATTTTAAATTTTCTACTAGCCATTTAAAAATAAAACAAAGACAAATGGAAATTTTTTACTAATAATGCACTTTAATCCAATATATTCAAATATTATCATTCTACCATATATCCCTAAAATTTAAAATTATGAGATATATCACATTCTTTTTCTTATCAAAACTTCAATGTGTATACTAAGTGCATATTCTATATCTAATGCCTATCTCAGTTTGGACTACCCTATTTTAAGTGCTCCATAACCACACATGGCTGGTGGCTACCATATTGGACAGTGCAGTTGTATTCAGTCATACTTCAAAGTCTTGGTTCTTGCTTCTCCCATTACCTTTCCTATCTTCCACACTTTCCTGCCTGAATGCAACACTGCCATCTTAAATATCTGGTATAGGATCCATAATTCCTAGGATCTCCGAACTCAGAGTAGCTACCCACTCCTCATCCCTCCACACTCACTATCCATGCCATGTACTCAGCCCAATAACTCTAGTCCACCTAGGCTCATTCTTCAACTACTTCTTAAGATTATGTCATGTCAGCAAAAATGCTATGGCCTATTGGTGGACAGCTAATTGTCTTTTATCTTTTTTCTTCTCCATAGCACTAAAGAGAATGATGAACACACAGTAGTCTCCACAAGTACTTGCTCAATTGGATCTATTTTATTTTCTTAGATATTCTGCTCCTTGATGCTAAAGAAGTGAGTCTTTAATGTGCTATTAATCATGCAATATGGTCACAAAAGAAAGAAGAGATATGACATTCTTCTCCAGGACCTAATTTTGTTACATCTGGATAGATTCATTTTATCTTCAAGAATATTTCAAAACTTTCCATGGCCCAACCTCAGGCCTCTCTTCTGCACTTAGACTCTTAATATATATAAGCAGTATTATATTTTTGAAATGCTTTTCAATACATGTTTCCTTATGCCTCATATCCCTTTTTCATTTTAGCTTCATTGAAATGAAGAAGACTGAGCTACTTTGAGAAAAAAGAAGATGTCAAAGAAAAACTCTCTCCTTCCTCTTGGATGTCTAGAGAAAAAGACCACAGAGACAAAGAGGTAGCCAATAATGTGTGTATTCAGTATGTGTCCCTGCCCTCAGAATAGTAAGGTAGGTCTGGGAGAGGCAGTGACCAGCAGAGCTGAGAGGATAGATTCTCATGGTCAAGTGAACGGAAGGACTGCTAAGTAGCTCTTCAGTTTCTGTGTGGCATAGACTCAGACAGAGATGGACCTTAGAGGAGCCAAGGTGACCCTGCAGTCAGTGTGATAGGTAGCCTTGCCCAGAAACTCTCTGGAAGCTCAGAGGATATGTAGAGGCAACAAGAAACAAACAAGAGATTTGTCAACAAGAAGAGGCCTCTGGGCTATGATCAAGCTGTGGAGCACATTAAATCCATCAGTGGCAGAATGTCCAAAGAAAGTACCCGCTAAACCAGGTCTCAGCAGACACCAGGAGGCATTCACCCAAGGAGAATGATAGGGAGACCCCTTCTTCCCAAAGCCATTAAAATCTTTTGTTCTATCTCAGACACCATCTTACAAAAAGGACAGGGGTACTGGGGGGAATCCATAGCTCAAGAGACACATTGCCCAATTGGACCAAGTTTTGAACCAAAATGAATTAAATGGTTGACAATGATTGGTTTCATTCCACCAATCAGGTAAAAATCAGGGATATCAAAATGCATTTACAAAATATGGAAACTATTTTATTTCTGTACATATTAGTGTCATGTTAGTAATTCTCTGCCTCTGTTATGCGGGAAATCACAGAATAAATAAAGCTAAGAGGATAACGAAGAATGGAGTGTATATGATATGGCTGTGAGGAGGTGAATGATTTTCAAACAATGTTCAAATTCTCCAAAGAATTTGTAGTTGCAAAGTTTACTTTAATGGAATAGTACTGGCCTTAGGCAAAATTCATCTTGGACATCTTGTCTGAAATAACCTTCACGAGCACTCAGGCTAGCCACTGCAGATATCCTATTAAATAAGACATGCTTGCAGGCGTTTCCACCTCACGCCATCTTCCCTTCCAATGTCAGCAATCTGCCTATCAAAATCTGCTCTCAAGAAGGCACAGTGCATGTCAAGTACAGCTTAGTGTAAATTAAGTGAACTCTCCATAATTAGGAGTTGGTTTATTGTGGTGGTTGTCATTTACACTTTTATGTCATTCTCACTATGCAAAGAAAAGCTATAGTAACATTTGGGAAAGAGTAAACACCTAGGGAGCTATAGCTCATTTCATACCAAAAGGGGTTTTTTTTTTTTCTTGAAATTCATTCAACAAATACTACATTCTGGCTCTATTCCACATCTAGGGTGAAATCCCAAAAAGACAGATACCTCTCTGAAATGTTCACTTGTAAGATCCATAAGCATCTTGAATTGATACCCTAAGAGGAATGAAGGATTCCCCCTGCTCACCCCCAGCTTTTCTTATTCCAGCAAATAGCAGCACCATGGGCCCACTGTGCTCAGACTGGAAACTCTCAAGTAATAATCCAGTTCCTCCCTTTGGGTAACAGTTTCTCAGAGACACACTTTGACACACATATCCACACATATCCATATCCATACTTCTGTTGGTCCCACCTCCAATCAGATATTGCGTCTGTGCTACCTCTCCAACCCCACTGCCCCTGCTGGACCACTCAAATCCTCTGTTGGGCTTGGTTGCTTCCACCCTTGCTCCCTCCAATCCTCTCTCCTCTCAGCCATCAGATCAGCAATCAGATTGCCTCACTCCTCTGCAAAAACCATTCCCGACTTCCCAGAACACCTAGAATAAAATCCAAACTCCTTCCCTGTCCTCCAAAGCTCTGCCTCACCTACGCTGCTTCCCTCCACAGGTGTTCTCCCCTTCCAACCTCCCTACCACCCACATGTTCCAGCCGTGCTGGTCTTAAGTGATTCTCAGAAGGGACCACATTTTTTTCAACTTCAAATACTTTGCACTTGCCCTTCCTTCTGCTTAGAATTTGTTCCCCATGTCTCTTCACCTGAGGGCTTTTCCTTTCTTACAGGACTCAGTTTAAATGTCATCTCTCAAACACCATCCCCTGCCAGTCTAGTTAAGAGCACACTTCATTTTTGTTTTTTCTATCACAGAATTCCATTTATTACCTTAAAATGAAAATAAAAGATTGCAAATAATTGACTAACTGGAAGCATAATGTAGTGGATAAGAGCCTGGACTCTGAAGTTAGACTCCCTGGGTTCAAATCCTGGTTCTGCCACTTGCAAGCTGTCTGGCCTTGAAAAGATTACTTAACTTTTCTATGCCTCCTTTTTCTTATATCTGAAACATGACAAAATAATAGGCCCTGCCTCCCAGAGTTGTTAGAGGATAAAATACGACTATCAGTCGTATTGACTATCATTGACTAGTCATGATATGATGATATCATGACTAGTCATGGCTTGTGCAAGTGTGATGGCACTCACCTATAATCCCAGTGACTCAGGGGACTGAGGCAGAAGGATCACAAGTTCAAATCCAGCCTCAGCAACTTAATGAGGCCCTAAGCAACTTAGCAAGACCCTGTCTCAAAAGAAACAATGAAACGATCTAGGGATGTAGCTCAATGGTTAAGCACCCCTGGACTCAATCCCTGATGCCCTCCCCACCCCCCAAAAATAGTCATGGTTTTGAAGAGGTATAATGTATTTGTTAGACAAATATAAAAATAAAATGCATTGATGTCAGAAATCTTGTCTGTCTTATCAGCACTTTCCCCCCAGGGTTTAGTCCCATACCTGGCACAACAAATACATACTTGTTAAATACATCAGTGAGTTAAAGAATGACTACGTAATATGACTTCTGTCCTTGCAGTTTGTTGTAGCAGAATCCAACAGGTCATAAAGCCCAGTGTGGGAATGAACCACCAGGAGATCATGTTTAGCTGTAGACTTTATTCTGCAGGTCTGGGGCGAAGCCGGTGCTTCTGCATATCTAACAAGCCCCCAGGTGCTGCTGATGTGCTCCACAGTCTCTGCTTTGAACACCCAGGTTCCGGCAGATTGTTGGCAGCCTCAATCTAGAAATGAGCTCAAGCCGGTCTATCAGCCCTTCCTGTTGCAATACATTTACAGTCACTTCTTAATAAGGCTATCCCAGAGTTGGAATCTTCTGAAAGTCTTGATGAGCTCTCCATGGACACCGTGCATGATTGTCCTCAGGTGTGGTGTCATTGTCACATGAGCCAATAATCACCCTACCTCTGCTCTTGACCACCTGGGAAGCTCTGGAAACAGCCTCCTTATGCATTTCCCTTTATCATTGCCAGACCTTCTATATATTCCATCTGAAAAGAATCTTTTCTCTTTAGGGCTCATTTCGGGACCTTAAAAGGTGTAGTAAATGTGTTCCCTTTCCACCAGCATTTTTAGTAATTTATTCCAGATACTGGATCTTGTATGATTTAACCCTTAAATGTTTTCAGAATTCAAATATGCTTTGTGTCAGCTCGTGCAAACTATGCATGTTGTCACTGGCATTTCAAGAACAAGAAGGTTAAAGCTTTTCAAAAGCAACACCCTGGTTTTGTGGACATGACTAAGGTGTGATTATTTTTTTCCAGGGCAGGTTGTGTGTGGCTGGAATTACTCAGGGCTGCTCACCAGTTGCCTCTCAAGAGTGTATTTAAAACATCACCATTGCCTTTACTGCAGTGTGTATTCCAGAAAAAAAAGTCCTGCTCTTTTCCCAGTTCTCAGCCAAAATAACCCCAGGGCACTCCTGAAAGTACGCAGGGTCTTCGTATGAGACATTTCACACACCATATCTGAATCCTGAATGTACATCTTCTTTAAACAATCACAGCCTGCAATACCTAATTATCTGCTTCCAAAAGCATTTGGTTAGGCACACAACACATCTCAGTAATGGAAATGGACTCTAGCCTCCTAGAGCCAGTTCATAAAAGCAATGGAGTCGTTTTAATATTGTTGATGCTCTCTCGGCAGTACAGTCGAGTAATGTAGCAGAACTGTCTGATGGCCAAGGTAATGATCAGAGGGATATAATAGAGAGAGACGTCTACTGGCTGATATTGTGGAATTAGCTCATTTATTCAGTTGGAAGAGTTTGGCTTGAGGGCCTCGTGGTACTTGTTTCACCTCCCAGAGTTCCCTCCACAGCACCCTCGCAGTCACGGCTGCATGGGATCTTGTGGTAAAAGTTCCCATCCTCCTCATCTGCTGCTTCCCAAAACCACGACTCCATTTGTTACTCCAATGAAATCTCTCCTGTCTCCCACATGCACACGTGGCTTTCCTTGCTGGTTACCAATTATTATAGTGTTTAAGGATGCTAACGTAAGCTCAAAACAAAATGAAGTTGTTAGAATTTCTTACTTCAAAGATTCTTTAGAATTGAAAATGAAGTGCCCACTCAGCCCAACAGGTTGAGTTCTCCCTGCCAAATTCTGCGGTGACATCAAGCACTTCTTAAAGCTTGAGGACTCCACCAAATGCTGCATCAATCCAGGACTGATGTTTCCTGGTCCTTGTTTAATAACAAACATTTCCCTCTGAAACAACATGATTCATAACTGTTCTTGTTTTTAATTGGTTAATGTTCTTATTAATTATTCATAATTTCCTATCAATAAGAATGACTCAAGGAGGACCTGCTTATCCTTGTTTCTGTTCCTCCACCGTGGCCTGGTATGGAAGGAGAACAGTAAGGGCAGGACTAGCCTGAAGCTCAGTGTCTGTCCTGCGTCATGCTATATTAGACCTAAAGGCACCAACAGTGGAGCCCATCCCCTGTTCCCGAGTGTCTGGGCATGCTTTCACAGTGTCACATAGGCAGTCTTGACTTCCAGGTTCCCTATAATAAGCAATCAGATAGTACTCCAAGAAGGAAGGGAGGTTATTTTTTTCCAAAACATAGATTTTACAGTGGAAGTCACTCATCTCACAGAGAGAAGGGGTGGGGTTCAGCATAGTCAGAGAGCCCCACATACAGCCCCTTGCACAGTATCGACAGCATGCCAGTTATCAGTTGACAAAGATTCCAGACTAAAGACCACTTCGTGTAAGAGAATGAGCAAATATTAAGACTTAATGGTTAATATTAATATCATCTGTCTTTGCGCAGAAGGTGTGGGACATGGGAAAGATTCTAGACATCAATGTACTCCATGAAGGAACATCATCGTTCTCCTACCTGTGAAAATGAGTCAGAACTGCTTAACATTCTGAGTATGAAATGTGCACTCAGTCATCACTCAGTCCTTCCCTGTCTTCCTGGAGGCTGAGTCAAGATCCCTCAGGTATTATAAACATGGTGTCACTAACAGGGGACTTGCCAGACTGTTCAACAGTGGGACGCAGCCTCACTGATGACCATCTACTCCCCATTCTCCAAATCCTAACAGTACCCCCGAGGGTACCCGGGGTATGTTGTACATACGCCCATGGGTCTTCTGCCTCCTCCCCAAGGCTTCCCCAGGCAGCTCTGGCCTAAAGCATAGCAACCCCTTGGTAAATAGAAAGGCCTTAAAAATATCAGCTTCAATAGTTGCCATTGTTTAGACTATGGTTTGATCTGTACCTGTGCAATTGGAACATTTCCCCAGTTCACTTACGACCACCATGAAGTTGATAAAACAAAACTGGAAATCATGATCCCTTTCTCTAAGAGCAGTAATACTAAACTGGGGTGATTCTTTCTCCAGGGGACATTTGGTGATATCTGAAGATATTCTGGATTGTCACAACCAGGGATGGGGAGACAGTATTGATAGAGGCCAGGGAGACTGCTAACCATGCTAGAGTGCACAGGACAGCTCCTCCCAAAAGAATTATCCTACCCAAAAATGTTAATAGTGCTGAGGTTGAGAACCCTATCTTGTGGGATTATTGGAAGGAGAGAAAACATCGATAGCCCTATTTTGCACAGGGAAACTCAATCAGCTTTCAGGGTTGAAGTAGGTTGGGTGTAGCAGGAGAGTACTGGCTTGGGATGGGGAAATTAGGTATTCCTTCTGGCTACTTGGTATTTGTGGGACCTCTGAATGATCAAGTCCTAATTTCAAGCATTCTGTTTCTTTGTCAAATATATCCTAGACTAGTACTGACAAATGCATCAACCCTAGCTCAGCGACATTATAAGACATCTTCCATGTTTAAGAATAAAAGGAAGCTATTAAAAATTGTAGTGGGCAAGAGGAGTGTGTTAGTTAGCTTTGCATCACTGTGACCAAAATACCTGACCAAAAAAAAAAACTTAAAATAGAAAATTTTATTGGGGACTCACAGTTTCAGAGGGTCTGTCCATGCTTGGCTGACTCCATTACTCTAGCCCCAAGATGAGGCAGAACATAATGGAAGAAGAGTGTGGCAAAGGAAAGCTATTCAGCTCTGAGCTGCCAGGAAGCAGAGAGAGAAAGAGATAGAGAAAGGGTGGGGGGACCCAGAGACAAAATGTGAACTCCGAAGGCATGCCCAATGACCTACATCCTCCAGCCACACCCTACCTGCCTACATTAGCACCCAGTACAGTTGTAGTTCTTTCAACCCATCAAATGGATTAATCCACTGATTAAGTAACAGCTCTCATAATCAAATCACTCCACCTCTGAACATTCTGCATTGTCTCACATAAGCTTTTGGGGACACCTCATATCCAAAATATAACAACAAATAAATCTGGATTATCCCAGAAAAATGGGCTGTCATTTAGAAACACGTGGCTGTCAGGAAGAGGAGGATAGTGAAGACAGCAAAGGAAAACAGCCTTCTCTGGTGTTCATCTGTCATTCTGCCCATTTCAGGAACTGGCACAGTATTGGTCTGATGATTACATCTACCCCCGTACACAGGAAAAGGATTATTATCTCTAATTAGAGAGAAGCCAAGCAAACTGAGAGAGGGAACAAGAAGCCAAGTGCCACAGAATGGAGATATGAAGCAAGAAGCCAGGGCCTGGTGATGCCAGATTTGTGGGTTTGTGCCTGTTTTCCTAACGAGTTGAAAAAGCCTGTTATGTGCATTAAGTACTGGCTGTGTAAGAGAATCTGTGACACTGCCTTAATACTAACCAGGAGAGAAGCTGGTTAGCATTAAGTGCCCAGAGGGTCATGCACCAGGACAGATGGCCATCTTTTCTTCATTAATGTTCAACTTCCTATAGCATTGTTAGATAGCAAACCACATCCATCTTTATGGGCAGTTTAGAGAGAAAAGAGGAAGAAAGACACTTGTGGATAATAGAGAACATCCTCATTCAGAAAACTGTCAAGCCTGGTCATCTGATTTAGATCTAGTTTTCTAATCTTACTTTCTATATAGAAAGTTGCCCATCCTGATCTCTTAGATCCACGTACAGTGAAATAGATTAGATTTTTCTCTGTAGTTCTTGATCACTCTAAGTTTGACTAGTCAAAATTTTCCTCTTTACATGACCTCCTGGCATTGGAGTTTTAGTCCTGGATCATACTCTAACTCCAGTGGCCACATAAATGTCCTCACACCTTCATTCTAACATGGAATTGTCAGGCAAGTACAGGATACCCATTACATATGAATTTCACATAAGAAATAATAAATTGAATAAGTATATCCCAAATATTCCATGGATTATACTTATACTGAAAAGTTATTGCAAGAGTTGTTTATCTTAAATTCAGACTTAATTGGGTCCCCTGTATTTTTATTTGCTAAATTGTCCACCCAGCCTTAAATAAAAGGTGCCAGAACTTCCTTCAGAAAGCTTCTGTACTCTGATCTGACATCATTTGAAACACTGTAGTGCAGATGACCACAGATATACTCAAAATTAAAGACCGTCATTAGGAAGAGGTTGTTCAACAAATGTGGAGATTTTCAGGCATAGGTGACTGGTCATTGATGTAAGACAGAGAATTGCTAGTTTCTATCTGAAGAGTTTAACCAGTTACTATTTGGCTGCCCTGATCCCCAAGATTTTGCTTAGGAAGCATAAACAAAAATGATCTTTATGATGAGCCACAGTTTAAACAGTGTGTTGGCTTGCCCATGCCCAGTGACCAACAGCATCTTCCAGGGCTGATCAGAAGAGGTGAGAGTTATTCCTTAAACCATGTAAAAATAAAAGTTTCTAGATGTTTTGGCTCTTGCTTGGGTAAAAATATATGAACAAAGAAACCATTTGGGTGGGATGGTTGATGTTGTGTGTGGCAAATGGGAAGTGTTAGTGACAACCATGTTTTCATCTATCACTGAAGGAGGCAACAGGAAAAAATGATGATAGAGTTTTCTTGGGATGCTTTTAAAATTCTGGGTTGCAGTCTCAAGGCAAATGAAAGGCTTTTGAATTCTCTTTTCAGATTCATTTAGCAAATAAGTATTTCGCATTTCTAAGAGGAAAATATATTTGTGATGGACTTTAAGTTATTTATTCAGATCTTCATACTTTAAAAACACAAACAGTATTTCAAGTGTTTTAGGACAATTGAATAAGAATCATATGGAGGGCTTTAAAAAAACCTGACACAGCAGGGGCGGTGGCTCAGTGGTAGAACGCTTGCCTGGCATGCTTGAGGACCCAAATTTGAATCCCAGAACCACATACACAGCTGAGTGTCTGGGTCACAAAGACCTGAAGAAAGAATGAATGAAATTGATTCTCTCTTTCAAAAATAAATAAATAAATAAATAAAGTCATGAGCTTTTAAAACCTGGACCCCCTGGGGTGGTCATCAATCCTCAGGAGTAGCAAGCAGCGTAGAATCCAGAACAGGAGAAGGGATGACTTATCAATCATAAATGAGACAAAGTTCCATCCTGCTCATAATAAAGTTAGCCACAATTAAATTTAGCACAGGATTCTTGAGTCAGTTCTCTTGCAGGACAAATGTGGGATCCGTAGCTTATTTATTTTCAAGGAAATGATTTGAGGAGTGTTCAGTGTCTTTTCTGCACCCCCAGATCCTTTCCTGACAGTCCTGGCCTCCTCCAGCACAGAGAAGCAGCTGTGGATACCAAGCCCAGGTCTCATACTGCATTGGTCTCTGCAGAGACCTTGCCTCGTGTCACTGCCATTCGGAGTGCCAGCTGCAGCGACAGACATGATGTGTGCTGGTCCAGAGAAGGGCTCCTTGCGCACCTGTGTAAATCAGAAACCCATCTGGGACCACAGCATATTGCAATCTAAAATTCTGAAGTTGGAACTTTATGAACCATTTACTTGGTCACATTTGAAATCAAAACATCTTCTTTTTTTTTTCAAATGTAACCCAAATCAAAATCATTTCTAAAACATGAAACACATTATTTAAATCTAAACCAAACCAAACCACCTCTCTCTCTCCTTTAAACTCAGTTTCTCCAACAACGCTGAACAGCTATTCTGAAGCAGCAGTGAACTCTCATTATATTATGATTCAGCACCTTCCATCATTTTGCACAAAGGTTTTTAAGTCTGTATGCATGAGAGGTACTCACAACGTGGCAAGGCCCTCCTAATCACCTGTGATTCATGCTTAGAACTCCCAGCGGTACAGCCTTTAATGATGCTCAGAATAGTGATGTCTGATCTTGGCTCTATTACTGTCAAAAGTGCTTTAATCTGCCCTGGGTTAAGGGCTCATACGTCTATGCTGGTGCTGATCCACAGAAACAATTGGTGATTTTTTCCTCACTCCCTGCCCCAAATATTCATTCTTTTTCTATTTGCCTCATAACGTAGAAATGGAAGAAGCAAAGAGTGTGTGTCCTCTGGAATCAATTGTAACTACTGCTATTACACAGGTCATTTGGCCCAAATTGAGGCATCCCGCCTGGTTTTTCTATGCCTTGACTTCAAGGCAACAGAGAAAGGAAAGAATGGCTTACAAGAAATAAAAGTGCTGTAGAGCCACTTCCTGGAAGAGGTCACCAATACATCGTAGGATATTTCAGGGCCAATTTCAACAGAATGTTAACACTACCAGGCATACAAACCTCCAATACCATTTGCTTATTTTCAAATGCCTTCGTGTTTAGTGTGTTGGAAGATTGCCACAGCAGGAGTTAGCGATTGGCAGGTTAAGTAGAAGGCCCTTGCTGCATAGCTGCTTATATTTTTAAATACAGTGCAACCAGTTCCAGGGCTGGCAGTCAGCGCACCTCCTCATTCTTTCCTTTTAATATGATTAGACGGTACCACTGAGTTCTCCTCTCAGCCTGACACCAACAAGCCATGTGGCATTCGGTGGATCAATTACATTTTCTAACCCTCAGTTTCTGCATTTGTCATATGGGGAGGTTCAACTGCTATGGTTATTAAACTTCATGTTCTGATGTATTTGGGTCTCTTGTTCCCACAAAAATGCATAAAGAACAAGGAATATGTATTAAGATGGGGTTTTTTGAAGACAAAGGTAGCCCTGTGGATTTTCATAGGGTAACTGGCCTAATGTAAAATATTTCTTAAGCTATTAACCCCAAGCTATTCATACATCAGTTAGGTATTAGGAACAATGCACCATATAGAAATTACTCCAACAATGGAAAATGGAAACATCAGGCTAAAGACGGATTCTCAACTGATTAGATTTTGCTTCTGTACTCCACAGAGAGAAATTTTTTATTGATGTGCATGTGTGTGTGCATGTGTGTGTATATGTGTATGCGTGTCCCCTAAGCTTCTCTACTGCAGTTGGGAGGGTAGAAACAATCTGAAAAGAATATCACTAAGAGAAAGGACTCAAAATATATAAGAATTAGAACAGTGGTAATAGTAATAGATGTAACACAAGAGAGAGAATGTAGAGATAAGGTTGGTTGGAATTTAGATTGAAGGAAAAGGGAACAGACATGTTGGATGACTTTAATCCACATAAAGCCCTTTCCTTTCTTTAGGTTAACAATGCTCGACAGGGACTTAAGTATTCTGAGGGGGAAAAAAGAACAAGGATACTTAAAATCCAAAGCTCTATTTTTGCTTTTGCTCTACTTTTCTGAAATTTACTACTGAATCTTAAACTGCATAGACTCTGAGTTTTAATAGCATGATTTCAAAAAGTTACTTCTACACTCTTTTCAGATTAAAAGATCTTTTCAAATAAACTGGCTTTTCTGAGAAAATGAAAAATAACCGTTACAGTCATGCTTTAACATTAAGGTTTAGAAATTACTTTTACGGAATAAAATAATTACAATAAGAGTAAATGTGATTGAAAGTTGGGGAAGAATCTTGGGGCTTGAGATCCTATATTTCTAAGACTCTTCCAGATGTGTGGTTACACTTGGAGAAATGTGGCCTATAGACCTTTGCTCATCAGCCTCCAAGGAAAAAGTTCCCCTTATGTATGCAACTTTTATCACCATGATCAGAAAACTGACCTTTGGGGAAAGAAAGGTATCTTGGCCTGTAGGTAACCTGAAGATTAAAGTCTTTAAATTCTTATATTTATAGACCTTTTAATAGCACATTGGTTATTCTGACTTCTCCAAATGCAATTTTTTTAACTTTGTCACCTTTCCTGCCTTCTGATCCACTCAGCAAATATTTTTGTGGACCTACTTCATTCTGAATTCTCTGCTAGAATCTGGAGCTTACCAGGGCTCAATCCAGACAGAAATCCATAACTTCACATTCTAATGGAAGATACTAGACCAGAAAAAGGAGGAGGAGGGGGAGGAGGAGGAGGAGGAGGAAACAAATACATTCCTAATTTAGAAAATGAAAAAAATTAAAAATGCCAAGGAGATATATTCATAACAGCATTATTCTCAACAGCCAAAAGCTGGAAGTAACCCAAGCATCCATAAACCATATGTGATATTACACATACAGTGGAATATGATTCAGTCTTAAAAAGGAAAGAAATTCTGATACAATCTACAACATGGATGAAACTTGAGGGTGTTGTGCTACGTGAAATATGCCAGTCAGAGAAATATGAAGACTCCCTGATTTTATCTAGAGTAGATTTGTAGGGATAGACAACAGAATGGTGGTAGTCATGGAATGAGGGAGGGAAGAATAGGAAGTTTCGATTAATGCAGTGTTTGTTTTTGCAAAGAATTCTAGAGATCAGCTGCACGATCTCTGTAATGATAGTTAACACTACAAAACTCTACACCTAGAAATGGCCAAGAGGGTATCAAAGAAGTTACAGTTTATGTTATGTTAGAGTTATGTGTATTTTACCACAGTTTTTTTAAAAAATGTTATGGAGAAAAGTTAAGCAGAGAGTTAGATAATTAGTTAGGAAAGAGTTCTTTAGTGTGGAAAAAGCGGTAATTTTAAATAGAGTGGTTAATAAAACTCTCATTGAAGCTGGGTGTGGTGGCATATATGCTCAATCCCAGCAGCTTAGGAGGCTGAGGCAGGAGGATTGTAAGTTCAAAACCAGTCTCAGCAACTTAGCAAGGGCCTCAGAAACTTGGCGAGACCCTGTCTCAAAAAAAAAAAAAAAATTAAAAAGGGTTAGGGATGTAGCCCATTGGTTTAGTGCCCTGGGTTCAATCCCTGGTACCATTTAAAAAAAAAAAAGCAGAAGATCTCATTGATAAAGTAATTTTGGTGCAAGGATCTGAAGGCAGAGAAATATTGGACCACATGAAGAACAATCTTCTGGCCAAGGAGACTGTGAGTAAATGGACTCAGAGGCAGAGGCGGCACCTGCCTCTTTGTCCTACGACCCTCACCTATAGTCTACTGTGAAGCAACCAGTTTCTATTCACATCGTCATTGCAAGAACACAGATTGAGTAAGCATTTGGTTCTTTTGGGAGAATGGCCAGAGAAGGCCCAACAGAAGCAAGCAAGCACTGACTTGAATGCACCAAAGCTTTTGTGTTGCTCTGGCAGCTCCTGACTCCCTTGTAAGTTTTTAAATATTTAAAGTCTTCAGCAGAAGGGCAAGCAGAGTGATGTGCTCTCCTGAGCCTGATTAGACTGCCATTAACTTTCAATTAGGAAATTGACCTTTGCAGGTAGACCACAGTCAGAGGGAGAACTTCAGGAGAGGGAGAACATGGGCTCTGTATCCAGCACAGTTCCTGGACAGAGGGACTTTGAGGTACCTGTAAGATGCAAGGGCTGCTGGGAAGAAGAGCCCTTCCATTATATACATATCAGCAGTGGTGTGGTCATTGTGCAAGTCTCCAGCACTGTGTGATCTCAAGGGTACAGGGTGACTGGGGCCTCACACTGTTTTTTCTAGCGGATTTTGGCAAGGAAAGGTATTCATACAAAAGGCCCCAGATGTGTGGTAGGAGTGAGACACTTGGGTTTATAATATCTAAAGAGAAGAGATCAGAGAAAAAAACCCACTGGAGAATATACCAGAGGCCCATTCCATCTGGCAGTAGTCATGAGTTAAGCCAAATGGGCACATTCAAGTGCACCCAGCAGCTACGGAAGGAGAAACAGCTGGAAGTAATGTGCTTTCTTCTGAGGGCCGACTCTCTCTTCCTCAGGGCTTCCCACCCCCAAACCTGGTCCAACAAAGCACTAAGACTGAGGCACAAGATCAGACGAGCTTATGTAACATACAGGATTCATGTATGCCTGAAGCAGTGACTCAGTGGTTGGAGCGCTTGCCTGGCAAGCACAAGGACCCTGGTTCAAACCCCAGCACCACATACACAGCTAAATGTCAGAGACACAAAGGCCAGATGAAAAAATAAAATAAAAATTGATTCTCTCTTTCTCACTCTCTCCCTCTAGCTCTCTCTCTCTCTATTACATGATGGTGTTGAAGTTTGCTCAAAGCTTTCTGTCTGTAGATGAGGATCTAGCTCGATGCCACTGTGGGCCTCTGAGGTTCCTGTATCCTTGCTGAATTAGTGAAGATTCCACTTGAGTATTCTTTGAGATTTTCCTCATTGATCCACTCCATAAAGCTATCTTGAGAAATCTTGAGACCCAAGGCATCACCTCACTGGTTGATAAGCAAGAGTGGTGTGGTCTGACATCTGCCCGCCACAAGAGTCTCAGCCTTGGAATGGGCTATAAGTGCCACCACACTATCGGTGGTTCCTGCTGTGTATCTAGGAGAAAGCCCAACACTCTCCAGCTCCACCATCACCATTAATATAAGTAATATTTGTGAAACTCAGAACTAATAAGCAAGTTATGACAGTCAAGGAAGGCAGAAAGGAAGGAATCGTTGGTGAACACTTCTGAGATACACCTGGAAATTCATAGAAATAATGGAAAGAAATTTAAAGTCCAGTAACGTGTGGATGCTACCAATACTGGAACCTCTTTGTTTGTAAAGCCTAGAAAATTTGGGTTACTGAAGGCATTCATTTCACATCTGTATGCATCTTGGGGGTGGATGTACAAAGAATATAGGACGCCGTCCTATCAAGCTCTTTCTTCAGATGTGGATCACTTTAAATTGAAGCCAATTCCTCTACTATTTGAGCTTCAATTTCTCCATAAGTTGAATGGAGGCAATAATATTTGCCCTCATCGGGGTACCTGTGAGTGTCGAATAAAGTGACAGGTGGGAAAGTATTTAGATCAGCTGAAAGTCCTAGCTAGCCCAGTGAATAAATAATCAGGATTATTATTTTTTATTCTTTTTGTTGTCATTTTATTATGAATCTTCTTCTCCCTTTCCACCCTGGAAAAAAATCAGCCAAGACTCTGAGCAAAAGAAGGCCCTAAAGTTAGGTGTGCAATTTATTCATCTTGGTCTCTAATAAGGAGTTTGGTTCTAGACCCTTTTGAAACATCTGTTGCATTTTAACTCAGTAAGTGCAAATAATAGAAAAAAATAGTAGTATCTGGGCTGAAAACAAAAAAAAAACTGTTCCTGTTTCTAAAAAGAGAGAAATAGCGAGAGCAAGGAGAGAAACAGAGACAAAAGTGAGATGGCCACATTTCTTTCACAGAGCGCTGATCACTGAAGTCCTGCTCTACCTGACGCTCAGGAAGCTGGGTGATTGATGTGGGTGCGCAGCAGCTGTGCATCTGCCTGGAGAGCGGCTCAAAGTCCCAGTGCCCCTCTGCTGGGTCAGCACTTTCCTCTGCACGGGTGCTGAGAAGTGGCTTTCTGCACACGTTTCCCACTCCCTCCCTTGTGCCAGTCTTTGCTTCTAGGAAAGCAGGAAGAAATGGTCCATGAAGTTTCATTTGCCTTGACAAAAACAGAACCATCTTCAGAGAAATGATAAGCATTGCCCTGGCAGAGTGCTCCAGAGAAGGGGCCTGTGGCTAACCCAGCTTGCTTGCCTGCCAGAAGCAGAGGAAGCCTACGGGCACCGGAGCCCTAAGGCGTCAGAGGACAACAGGGGCAATGTGGCCATTTGCAAAGAAGGGAAGCCTTAAAGGAAAGCAAGAGCTCGTGAATCTTACAGGTTCCTCACTCCTTTGAACAACTCTCCTGGAGGTGCTTTTGGTCTGGCCTGAAGGAATTCAGCTCACAAGCAGAAAGGAGAGCTGGCCACCTCATCGTCTCCTGAGGCAGGTGACTGAACCATGAACTGTGTATCAGACAGGCAGCCATTATCACAGAGGGAACAGTGCCACTGCGGTGAGACCAGAAACAGGAGCTCAAGAAGTGCAGTCCACCGTAGGACCATGGTCCTTCTCAGCCAGCAGACAACTGCACCCTATGAGACCTTCTTCCAGGCTGCATGGGAAACCTAGTGCCTCCCTTCCCAACACGCACAGGGACAGTTACAATCCTACTTCTTGGGGCTCTTCCAGTCTCATGAGAACCCTTCTGGGCCCCAATCTTTTTCTGGACTTTCACCGGTGCTTGGAAGAATTAGCCCATTTATAGGGAGTCTCGCTTTCTCTGGACAGAATATGTCATAAGAAATATCCTCCCTTTTGACCTATGAATGATTAAATGAAGTTTAAGACCTTCAACCTTATGGGGTCTGACCACTTTACTTGCATGTGGTCACCCTGAGGCCACAGAGGCCATCACAGGCCCACCACACATATTCAGAACCCAACCTGTGGCTCTTGCCATCCCAGGAGGACACAACTGACTTCTCTGCGGGATGCACACAGAGCAACAAGAAGCTTCCTGGACACGAATCCATCTGTACACTTGGAATAACTGCCACATCCCATTCTCCAGGGACAGAATCTGAAGGATACAGGAAACATCTGAGATTATCTCCAACTACTAATACCTGGCTCAGGGACACCTGGGGATGGAGGAGGGAGCCCAGAAGAAGGGAAGCAGCTATGAAGTGTTATGTGGTAAAGGGAACAAGGGACAAAGTGAGGAGAACATGGAAAAAAGGAAAGGGAGAGGGAAAGAGAGAGAGAGAGGAGGAGAAGGAAAGGCAAGCAGAACCCAAAAACTTGCTCTAGAATGGAAAGGAAGAAGATTCCTGGTAAAGGAATGAGAGCTTATGAGAAAAGTCAAGGAGAGAACTTGCCAGAATTTAAATTTTCAATAAGGATTAGTTTGAAGCAAGCACCATAGAGGTCAAACAGAATCCCTTGGCAGAGAAGCCCAGTGTGTGTGTGAGAGTGAGTGTGTGTGTGTGAGAGAGAGAGAGAGAGAGTGTGTGTGTGTGTGTGTTAGAAAATGCATCATCTTGAGCTTCACCCCCCCCCCTGCCCAGTTTGTTATCACAAGGAATATAGAGGTCCCTGACTAACAAAACCAGCTTCCGGCTGACCTGGATGTGAAAAGCCCTCCTACCCTGGGGCATTGCCACCTTGTGGAACCACCCCACAGCAGAGCAGAGGGAGCTAGAGACTTAAGTTACACACCAGGGGCCAATAGTGCTGCTTACAAAGCTCACATTCTTCTTAACTTTAATCATGGTTTTCGCTTCACAAATCCTCCTCTGAATCTATCCCCTGTGCGGAAGTTTTATGACAACACTTGAGGTGGTTTATGGCTTTGTCAGGGATTTTTTTCCCTAAAGATATCAATGAATTTCTAATTTCCCCACTCCAAAATTATTATTGATAAACATGTGCAGTGATATTACCCTCCTTGAGTTTTCTCCCAAAATAAATTAAATCAGATCCTTTGTTTTCCCATTCATTTACTTGTTTATTAAAAAAAAGGAAAAAGGACAAAGGGAAGAAGGATGGGGGAACAGAGAGGGGGTTAGATAAAGGAAAAGGAAGGAAAGAGAAGAAGGAAATACCCTTTTCCAAAGTCAGAAAACACAACTCTTACAATATTTAATGAAGCCTTTTCCTCTGTATAAGAAGTGAAACCAAATTATGCCAAGGTACAACAATTAGAAATGATCTGAGTCAGGGGGAATTTTTCTTGGCCTGATTTTATGCCTTCAATACATGCTTATATTTTAAGGTCTGCATTTAGAATGGAGTTTTGCAATACTAGAGAATAAAATGGAAGCCAAAAGACCTTTTTAGAGCTAAACCACATAAACAGCATTCTTTTCTTTGACTCACAAAGGTATACATGCTAGATCCAGCGAAGGCTTCCTTAGTGGTAGGTTTCACGGACTATAAGGCAGAAGAGTCCAACTGAAGGTTTTTGCATATCGGTGACCATCTCCACCATCCTCCACATCACCCTCTGCTCTCACCTGGACCATGGCAAAATCTTACTCTGTTGGTTTTTATATTTTCCTTCTCTCTTCCCTGGAGTTCATTCCCATGCAAAAGTTAAACTCATCTTTTAAATTATGCATCACAGCATGCCACTCCCTGGCTCAAAAACCTCCACATTGCTGCTCATATTGTAAAGAAAACCCACACTGCTGGCCCATAACCGGGCTAGCCCCACCTGTGTTTCCACCTGGTCTTTCTTCCCTTTCCCACTAAGCAGGTTCATAGTGGCTCTTTTTGTTTTGTTTTGTTTTCCTTTGGTTTTCTATTCCTTTAACAAACCTAACTTATTCTCACCTTAAATAGTGTCCTTTTGGTATTTTGGAGACTCTTCTTGTTACTAAAATGACTGGTAAAATTATGGACTAACCCAAGGTTTCATTCATGAGGCAAGATGAAATAGTCAAAGAAGGAGATTTTAAGTGCAAGAAAAAAACTATAAAGGCATCTTCTGTTTGCTTCTTTTTAAGTTCAGCTCATTTAAAGGAATAATAATTGCATTTGCTGTTTGCATCTCCCTTTTCTAGAATGGAGCCCCAGGAGAGCAGCAACCTCATCTGTCTCATATTTCCATCACCTTGAAATGTGCCAATGACTTAGTGGACATTCCCATAAATAGCTGTATAAAGAGAGAATAAATAAAAGAAAAATAGGGCACGTACATTTTAATTTTAAATGCCAATATACAGTAATTTGATGGTTAGGTACAAATATGAGGGGTTCACATCCTATATTAGAAGCAAGTTCCCAGATACAGTATCAAAAATGGTGGCATCATCAAAATATCATGAATCTCCCAATGAAAGCCCTACCTTCTGCAAACATTTTGGCTATGCCTTCTGGGTAGGCTAACTCACCACTGGAGGAACTCGTTTCTTGAAAAGGAAACACTTGATAAATGGTCTTTTCATCATTTGATGTCTTGATTTAGCTTTCCAAGAACATTGATTCACAGTGAGCAGTTTGGCCAGGTGGAGAGTTTTGTAGCAACATCTGCAGTGGTCGCAAATGCTGTGTGACTTAGAACAAAATATTGAGTCTCAGGATTCATATCAACAAAATAGGATGATAAGATCTGCTGCCAACTTCCCTGTCCAGATTTTCTGGGAACACGTTAGATATGGATCAAATCCTGAGAATTTTGGAAAGAAAGAAAATGTGGCATAGATACAAAGACATCTAAGTGACCCATCTTGATTTCAAATTCTTCTCTATTTCATGAAACAAAAAGGTGGTATACTCTTATTTCAACTACTCTTGGAAATTAGATCTTCAAAAAGCCAATACAAGTGGAGAGAGAGAGGGAGGGAGAAAGAGTGAGAGGGAGGGAGACTCAGCACAGACTACGGCCTTATAGAAGTCTAGAAAGTAATTCCCTGCCAAGGGCCAAGTTGAAAATATTGATTCAGTTTTTTGTTCGTACTGAATCATTCTCTAGGGTATGTTATGATTTTGCTTGATTTGATACAAATTTCAAAAATATTTCATCCGTACACATTTTAAAAAGTATGCACAGACAGACTGCTACAATGTCCAGATGACCACTGTCACTGGCATTACTTGGACCGCCTCTTCCCCATGATAATAGCACGGCTGCCTAGTACTTAGGCTCCTTCCACCATAAATCTTAGGTAGGTGGTTATGGCATTTCCTGTTCATTGCTGTTTTAGTCAGCTCTTTTGTCACTGTGACAAAAAGACCTGACAAGAATAGTGTGGAGGAGGAAAAGTTTATTTTGGCTCATGGTTTCAAAGGTCTCAGTTCATAGATGACCGACTCCATAGCTCTGGGCTCTAGGTGAGGCAGAACATCATGGTGCAAGGGCATGGCGGAGAAAAGCAGATTAAAGACTTAGAACAAAGTCACATCCCCAGGATCTACTTCCTCTAGCCACACCCTACTGGCCTAAAGTTACCCTCCAGTTAATCCATCAGTGGATTAATCCACTGATTAGGCCACACCTCGTGTAATCTGATCATTTCACCTCTGAAAATTCTTGCAGTGTCTCCCACATGAACTTTTGGGAGACGCCTTGTATCTAAACTATAACAACTGCCTAGCTGTCATGCATCATTCTCCCCTTCCTCGTTCACAAATTGATTGTTTTCAGGCAGCAATATGCTAACCCCACTCACCTCTTCCTTAGATGTTCAACATATAGATGTGATACAGTTACGGCCAACGTGATGAAAGTAAATGTTTCGCAGGAACCTCCTGGGCAGGTTTGCTTCTGCTGATGTGAAAGGGCAGTTGTGGATGGCACCTTTCTTATGAGGGAGGAGATGGTCTACAGAGGCAGTGGCTATCTGGGAAGCCCCAGCAAACAGCCTGAAGACAAGAGCCATGGTACAGAGGGCCTACCAGAGGATGGAAAGAGTTTGAGTCCCTGATGACATCATTGAGCTGCCAGATCCACACCAGAAACTGCCTACATATGGTCTTTGTGACATCTGAGAACAGGAAGCACCTATCTGTTTAAATCCTTGCAACTAAGTCATCCAAAACTTGCAGCTAAAATCATGACTAGCTAATACAATGACCATATTAAGTGAGAATCGAGAAATAGTTCTGTAAGAAGAAATAGAATCCTGGAACAATAGCAAAGAAGGGCCCTTGAGAGTTCCCTTTCTTGCAGGAAAAGTGTCCCTGAATAATCCCCACCACTTAGTCCCTGTCCCCTGTGGTTCATATGCAGAGACAGAGAACTGTGATTTCCGTCCTGAATCCTTGGCCCCTACAGTCTCACTGTTTCCTCCTAGCCAATTCTCCCAGCTGTTCCATATCCACCCTTTATTATTTTCCATCCATTAATCACTTGCATTGTCCAGGTTTACAATTTTCCAAACTCTGCCCATTTCAATTAGATGCCAGGGTTGCAGACATAACCCGGCAGCCACAACCTGTGCGGGTCTGACATGGGAGGCGGCTGGATTCCTGCAGGCCCTGTTTCCATGTGTGCCATCTTGAGTCCAGAACTAGATAATTTCACTCATCTAGAAAATTAAGGTGAATAAGAGAATAGAAAACTGGAATGGCATATGGTCTAGCTTCCTGAATTTGTGTGATTATCCATTATCAAATCGCAGGCCCTGAGTTATTAAGTCTATTGACAGATGCAATGTAATTTTCTTCAAACAGATAACTGATCCTGGAGCTGATAAGGTCTGAATGTGCTGTGCACACTCCCTCGTATTTTGATCATTCTTCACTTTCTTCATTCAATGCTCTGTTATCAAATTACCAGTACAAATATATACCTAGAAATAAAGCCATTCAGATGCCTCAAATTTATACTGATGGCTCACATTTAGTTACTTCATATTTTCTGAATCCAAGCAGCATTGCTCTGTAATCTTGGGACCAAAAAATAAAAAAATAAAGAATATAAAATATTTAAAAATCTGGGTCTGTGAAAGGTTTGGAATAAATTGTACAGAAATAAGTGAGATTGGGCTCTAAACTGCAGCAACTTTCAGGATTCCAAAGTTAAGAGACCACACTGTTCTGACAGTGCCGAAGTGTGAAGGGCTTGCCTTTTCCTTTTATAACTCCTGGCAAGGATATTCTTGTGCAGGTAATAAATCAGCTCAGAAATCTAGCTCAAGTTACAGAAGCGGGAACAATACCTGGTACGAAGAAACTGTGCAAACATTTTAAAATTACCCCGCTGAGTGTACACTTTTGGCACTAAAAGCATAATGAAAGCTCGTGACTTTTACCCAGAATCAGGGAATAATTACCCCTCCCCCCAAATCTTTCTTTTTATGAAAAAAAAAATCTTACTTGTCTCACAATTTAGCTTCAGTTTCCAATTCTAAGCTATTCTATTTTTCTCTGATTTTCCTTTTCCTCCACTAAATAACTTTGTCAATGCTCTGAGTTCCAAAGAGCTAATAACAAAATGTGACATGCAAATGTTTGCTTTTAGGCAGGTAGATATAATGTACAGCTTATCACTAAAAATACACATACTGCATTACATGACCCCTTTGGGAGCAAAAGCCTGTGGGTTCTTCTTCAATGTGAAGATATAAGTGAGACCCTATCCCTTCATATAAGTAACAAAAAATGACTAAGTTTGAGCTTTTATTGGAAAACCAGAATGTTTTTAGAAATTCAGATCTTATCATTTGCCCAATAGCAAGCCACCATGTACTGAACTTTAAGGCAAATCATTGCTCATATCTGACTGGAAGAATGTAGTCAAGTATAAGATTGTGAAAGAATATTATTCAGCAAACTTCCTAACATGATCTTTGGGACATGAGACATTCAACTTTATTGCACCTTCAAGAGAATCTCTCCAAGTATCTTTATTTTCTTTCTGAAGCCTTTGGTATTTCTTACAAGATTTAGTCAAGTTTAGAATTTCCATTTTGCAAAGCTACTAGGAAGATATTTTACTTCTCCTGGGGTGGTCATTTTCAAAGACTAAAAGCAGTTAGACTATTGATTTTCTTTATTGAATTGAAGTTGGGCATTGTGTATAAACGAAGTTTCACAACAAGTTTCAGATCTCAAACTTCTTTGCAAAGTATTTTCAGTGTAATAAAGTTTCTGGACAACTTCGTTTGCTTCAGAATTCTTCTTCCTTTTTAGAAGAGCAACATACACATGGGAGTGACAGAGTTCAATGTAAGAACAAAATAAAATTATTAAATACTCAAAGCTACGTGAATCATAAGAGCCATGCTGAATGTACAGGACACTAGAGTAGGGATCCAAGGAACATCAATATTTATTATGAAGATGTGTGTATTGATTGAGCTGTAAAATGATTCAAATATATGCCATCCCAATAACTGAACTCCATTCAAAAGAACACCCATGTAGCCACAATGAAAATTGAAAACAATGATTTTGATTTATTAAATTACCCTGTGCAGCCACAAGATATTGAACAGAGAGAAAAAGCTACATAAGTCTGTGGTGTTGCCACCTTGCTGTTAGAAAGGACCAGAAGCATATGTTCCAGCATGACTAAGAGGCACCTGGTCCCACATCACCTGGAGGACAGGTGCTCTTTTTGCATGAGCACTTGGTGGCCCTGAGGCACACTGTCCTGAATGGTTTGTTCCCTCTTCCCATCACTTTTCCCTCCCTAGAGACTTTCCCTGGTCACTCAAACGTTATCCCTCTGCTCTGTGACCTTGTTTGCCTATAGGTGGCTATAGGCGTGAGGAGGGGTAACAGGCTTGAAATCCATGTTTAACAAAATTTGATGGCATTTCACTATTGAAAATTCTCAACCACCCGGAATCTCTCCCAACCTTTTGCTAAAATAAAAGATATCATCCACCACACAGCACTTTAAGGAAGGATATGAAGTGAGTTTGCTTGTTTTTAAAGGCTTTTTGACTCTGTATAAACTCTTCTCAACTTTTTCAGGTCTCTATCTGTACAGTGCAAATTCATGCTGTGATATTACAAAGATACATGTTAGAGAAACATAATTATCTTCATAATACCACAATTACTAAGACATGAAAGTAAACAGAAAAAGATTTTAAACACAGATTCAAGCAAAATATTTTATGCAACCTTGAACCAAAAATGTTAAAAGATTGTGTCCATTAGGAGTGATGAACGTAACCTTTTCTGGGAAAAAGGAGATCTTTGCAAATGCAATTAAGTTAAGGATTTTGAAAGGTGATCATCCTGGATTATCCAGGAGTGTCCTACAGTTAAAACAAATGCCCTTATAAGAAAAGGAAAAAACACAGGGAAGGGAAGACCAAGTACAGCTGGACGCACGGAGTGAAGGTATGTGGCTGCAATGTAAGGAATGCCTGAGCCCCCAAAATCTGGAAGAGGCAAGGAGGGATGCTCCCCAAAGGCCTCAGTGAGGGTACAGCAGCCAGCACCTTGAACTTGGCCTCTATCCTCTAGACCTTTGAGTGAATGAATTCCTGTTATTTTAAGCCTCCGCATTTATGGTTATTTGCTATGCTAGGCCTATGAAATTAATACAGGGAGCTTTTGTATATTTTATTAAATGCTACTCAATACATACAAATAAAAGTGTAATTAAAGACAAAAATTCTTAAGTGATGCATTCACCCAATACTCATTAAGTACTTCTTATGCACAAGGAACTGTGCATAAGTGGCGAAAATTTAAAAAAACATTGTATCTTAAGATCCTCATTTCCTTACAACGAGATGTAGAAAAGTTTTTTTTCATTGATCTTTCTAGAATAAGAAAAAGAAATATCAAGAACTTTAAAGAGAAGACTATGAGCAGGGTAGGGAAGTGAGATTTTTTATATAAAACTTATGAAAATAATTTTAACATGTGGAAAGATTTCATTACTAAAAAAAAAAAAAAGGCTTCAAGATATTCAACCCAGAGTCTAGCCATCCCTGAAGAACACAGATGCTTTCCACATAACCTGTTAATTACAAATGAAAAGGGGAGCATGTGAAGACCCAGAAAGACCTGCACCCTTTCCCAGGGAACCATCCTGACCAAGGAGATCTTTTTCTCCATCCTATTCAAAAAAAAAAAAAAAGAAAGAAAATACAAGTGACTTCAAGTCCTCTGCTGTTTTTCTATTTTCCAGATGATATTTCGCATTATGATGTGTCATCCCATGTTGTATCAATCACATTACAATATGTCACTTAATGTAACATAAAGAAATATGATTGACACAATCTACTAGGGCTTGTCACAACACTGCATGTCAACCAGGACACTTTTATGGGTTCTGTAAAGAAAAAAAAAAGTCAACATATTTCACAGTACATCACATCCAAGGTGCAGGGGGGAGGGAAAGAAAGGCTCCTTTGAAGATTTGTGCAACCTTCTTGTTGATGGAACTGATAAATATCTGCTAGATGAATGCAGTCAAATGTCTTCCCTATACCGGTATCAACTGCACCTGATAAACTTAGCAGTTTGTTTCAGGTTCACGGTCAACTCCTACTGCACCCTGCTCCTCTTTGCCACGTTTAATCCAAGACGCCTTATGAAATCACCTCTAAAAGAGGAAGCAGAATTATCAAATGAAGGATCCATATTTGAGACAAAGGAGGCAGTAAAAGCAGACGGCCTAGGAGGTAGATTGGGATTGTTTCTAAAAGCCATCGTGAGTGCAAATCTGGTTACCAGTAACAACTCAAAACAACTAAAACAAAAAAAAAAAGAGGAATTTAATCGTATATACGTGGGGATTTTTTCAGGGAACAGAAGGCAGGAAAAGAACTGAACCTTAGGAAAGAACTAGAAGCAGTAATTAGAAACTCACCAACATTCTTTCCTCGTCTCTGTCTCTGTCTCACCTGCTTTCTCCTTCCCTCTCCTCTGCTGCTCCATCCATAGCAAACAAGAATCCCAAATGATAAGGAGATGTTAGTGGATATTTGTTGAGCTCCACAATGGGATGCATCTCCCGTTCAGTGTGCAGTTTCTTAGCTCTGCAGCGTGTGAGGCACAGATCTCAACCCTGGTTCCAGGGGAAATTTTAAATTAGCTTCAACCCACCGACAAAAGCCATTACCCTGATCAGTGACTAAATGTTCAGGGGAATGCAGGGCAAATGTGTCTAGAGTGCTATTCCACACTGGGCCTATCTCAGCCAGTAAGTCTGGGACTGTAGTAGCCATTGTTGCCATCATGAGTGGAGCAGGCTTGAGGGTCAGGCAAGCTCAGGAGAAGGGAAACTATGGCTTGGATCCTGATGACCTCCTGGGAGTTCTTGATCAAGTCACACCTATAGCCCAGATCTCTCCTAAAACAATTCAGGTACATGAATCAACAAAATTCTCTTTTGCTTAAATTGGTATGAGTCAAGTTTTCTATTTCTTTCAACCAAAGGAATGTCAACTTATATAAGAGACCAATTTACAATTTCACAGTTTTTAGGAAAATCTTTAGCCAACCTAGTTTGAGCCAGCCAACCTAATCAGTCATGGCAAGGATGCAAATATAGCTGCCAGGTACCAAGTCCCATAGACCGTGTAGGAAAGCTGGCCTTAAAAAAATGGGGAGGGAAGTGGAATTTAAAAAAAAATCTGTTATCAGTGAAGATGCCCATTCACTAAATGTATCTGAATAAATAGCCCTCTGTGCTTTGGTTCTTTTCATTTTTAAGATGGTTGGTCACATTTTTGCATCTAAACTTCTGGCTGATGGGAGATTAATTAGGTACTCATTAGGGATTCATATCTCACAGGTAGGTTCTAATAAGAACAATACTTTATATTCAGATAATTTTCTGCACCTTTCACAATTTTTCCACCTTTCCCTCTGCTGTAGATGTTCATGAAGCTAGAAAATAAAGAATATTAGCTTTTGCATTTTGTAATTCCCACGGAAGCTCCCCGCCCTGAGCCCAGGTTTCTGTGAGAATAATGCCCTTAAAAGTATCCCTGTAAGGCTTGGGGCATATCCACGGCTGCTGAGGGTGCACCTGGCTCAGCTGCTCTGGCCTTTACGGGTAGCCTTTGGTGTGATGTGTGATATAACAGGGACTTCATACCCTGTATTAAGGGAACTCCTCCTGGGGTCAAACACAAGGAAAAATCAGGGATGAACATAGTTAACGCATAGTAATTATTCACGCAGTTATTTTGCTTTTAAGAATAACAATTTAAAATTGGAAACAAATGTTAAAAATATTATGCTTTTTAAATAAAGCATGATTTGTTCATGTGACAGGTTTCTATTAAGCAATTACAAATAGGTTTCGCAGAATATTTTAGGAAATGAAACATGCAACTGAAAACTGTAAAGCAAAAGAAGGAAAATGCATATGAAGCATGCACATGAACTGTACACACTCACACTAAAAACCGGAAAGAAACAAACATTAACTGCGGTTACCTCGAGATTCTTAAAGTGGTGGGATTATGAATGGACGTTTTATTTCCTTTTTATGTACACTTTTTTTTTGCATTTTCCAAATTTCTCCACCATAAATAAATACCACTCTTATAACCAGAAAGGGGAAATGTCATTGACACCTCCTTCCACTTTTGTAGATGTGGAATCTATTTCAGTTTCTGAGTTTTGATTTCAGAAACCGCAAAATCATACTGCGAAGAAATAGTTTTGAGACGACGTACATGTGCCACATCCAAATCATGTCAAAGAAGATGCCATCAAATAGTTCTGAAGCAAAACAACAAAAGTGGGCAAGGAAAGAGACTTTTCATCCATTATATTTCCCAACAGAAGAACTGCGTTGCTCTAGAAGAGTAAACCTTTTGCTTTCCTCTGCACCTTTGAAGCTCCTCCAAATCGAAGGTCAAAACGACTTCCTGCGTCACGGTAGGGTGGCAGCTGTATGATTTATAACTCCTGCTATACTTTGTCTTTTACACTGTGCTGAAGTGAGTGACGTCAGAGATTCCGCTTTTGCTCAGTTTCCTTGTTTCCCTGGTTCAAAGTCAAATTATTCATGTTTCCTTCATGCAGTTTTGTTTTGCTTAATTGTCTCGAGTGCAAGTCTGGCACACATAATTAATCAATCTACTGCAAGTGACTATTGAACAACCTATATCTGTTGAAAATTTTATTGTAAAATGCCAGATGCAAGGAGATGGGAGGACAGGAACAGATATCTGAGAAAGGCCACACCATCTTTTCCTCAGTGCGATCCACGTGGCCATGCGTGTTGAGAGAAATCAATTTAGTTGTACAGGTTTGTCCTCTCTTCTGGAAAATCCAAGATACACCTTCCGTTGTTCTTTTGCCTGCCAGGCCAACACAAGTGCCATCTCGTATATTCTTGACTTCACCTTATGCAAACAAAACAACTCATCGTTTGGCAGGTCACACAGCAGTGCTGGGCAAGAATAGCGTGATTAAATGACCCAGTGCTTTAACAAAGCCTTTGCCTTTATCCAGCGCCTCATCGTTTCTCTTCACCCTCTCCTTAATTTCATAGGAGAAATTTTGTGAGAACAATGGCAGTCCAGATTATTTTTTTCCAACTAAGGTCCCTTACATTCTTTAGTTTCCTTAGACTTCATAGACTTTTAAGGAATTTTGTTCTAAGAATGCGTGAAAATCAATTTAAATTTTTATTTCAATGTGCATTGCCCTGAGGAGTTAATACATACACAGTATCGAATCTGGCATCTTTTTGAGCACCTTATTAATGACAATTAAATGTGTCCAGCATTCAACTCTCTTGATCAAGTGCCTACTGTAAGCCAGCCACTGGGCTGGGCTCTATATTTCATGGATACAAGACAAGAATTAGTGTTTCTGCCTGCAAGGAATTCTAGGCAAGTGGTAGAATTGCCAAATAAACCCAGGGTTCCATGTGTGGTGGAAAGTGCTCTCATTGAGGTGCGGAGGGGCTACCCAAACTCTCAGTGGTCCCCAAGCTTTCCTGGATATATAGCTGCATTTCAAAGGGTGGAATCAGGACAGCAAAGTAGTAACATGGAGACTTTCCATCTCCCGGGTGCTCACTGATCCTTACAGCAATTCCTCAAAAGTGCTAGGAAAGGCATTATCAACTCCACTTAGCAAATATGAATACTGAGAACAGAGAGGTTCAACAATTGAATTGTGTCACACATCCGGGGAGTAAAATGTCCAGATTCAACCCTGCTTTCCTGAAGTATACACGTTGCTCTTCCCACTAAGGCAAAAAAAAAGAACCCATCATTTTGCCAGGGTGCACAGTGCCCAGACAAAGACACTTCACAGAAAGTGCCTTATTTGTAAATAAAGATCTTTACTACCTCCCAGAGATAGCAAATAAACTTTAAAAACTGCTTCCTCTAAGCACTTTCCTCAGACAAAACCAATATCACACATGTTAAGTACCTAGCCCAAGTTGATGGCAATGGAAGCTGGGGATTCTAACACGCATCCTCTGTTCATTCCTCGGAAACTGTGCTTGTTACATCTTGGGCTCCTGGGCACTGACCTGGTTATTTCTCCACTTTGCATAACCCTAATCTTGCATCTACCACAAAGTCCCTTTTTATCCCTTCTATTTAATTGTTGCAGGCATTGCCACTGCTGAGTGAAAAATGAAGCATCTCTGAGCTGGCCTGTTGCACTATTTTCTTCTGCTTTATTTAAAGGAAGAGAAAGAGTAGAAGTGAAACCAGGAGAAAATGATCCTGTTGGATGAAAGGCAACAAAATGTGGTCAAATTCCCCACAATTCAACCAAATGTGAAGAATCAAGAAACAGAATGTGCTGCTAATAGAGCCCCTGGCTTCAAGGAGTCACCATGGGGGACTGGAGCAGTGGCTCAGCAGTTGGCGCACTTGCCTGGCATGCACAAGGAACCAGGTTCAAACCCCAGCACTACGTACACAAGTAAGTGCCGGAGACACAACGACCAGATGAAAAAATAAATAAAATGGATTCACTCTTTCTGTCTCTTTTTTAAAAAGCGACCATGGCCAGGCTGAGCTACAGCCCCAAGTTCCAGACACATTCTAGCAACTTGGAGAAATAAAAACAGGAAAGGTCAGGTGCCTGGATTTGGCCTCCATGGTGGGGGGGACACCTTGTCAGCTTTTGAACTTAATTTAGAAGGTGAAGACTCACTGCCCCCCTAAAAAAATTCAGACAATGCACAGGAGAGTGGGTGATGCCTGTTCCCTCAGCAGCGAATAGTAGATGCTCAAAGTGCACACGAGGGCTTCCCACAGATCAAAAACCAGCCTTGACTGGGCCATGCTTGACTCCTCAGGAGTCTCGGGAGCTCAAGAATACATTTGTGCTGATGTGGTTGGCTTCCACTCGCTTCCCAGAATAAATTTTGTAATAAATTGTTTTTGTTGTTGCTGTTTATGCCAATTTTACTTTTAAAAAATTTTCAATGGAGCACCGTGGTACACGCCTATAGTCCCAGTAATTCAAGAGGCTGAGGCAGGAGGATTACAAGTTCGAGGAAAGCCTCAGCAAGTTCGTGAGACCCTAAGCAATTTAGTGAGAACTTATCTCAAAATTGAAAAATGGGGGCTGAAACAGCAGCTCAGCGGTTACAGTGCTTGGCTGGCGTGAGCAAGGGTGTGGGTTCAAACCTCAGCACCACGTGCACAACAAAGTGTCCAAGCAACAAAAGCCACATGAAAATCAATCTCTCTCTCTCTCTCTCTCTCCCTCTCTCCCTTACTCTTTAAAAAAAGAAAAAATGGCTGAAGGATGTAACTCAGCGGTAAAGCAACACTACATTCAATCCCTGGTTCCAAAACAATTAAAAATAATTTAAGCATATATCTAATTGAGTCACACTGCATTTTGAACATAATCATTTAGAGATAAATGTGAACAAAATATCTTGTTGATTTGTCTTATTGACAGTCTGTTTGAAAAAAATAAAAGCCATAGGAGAGGACTACGCACCAGAACAACCCTTCCTACAGCTTAATGAACCACGACTCACATCACACCATTAAGCATAAGGACATTGCTATGTAGCCCAAGAAAAGGGGAAAGTATTTCTCCTAAACATGATTCTTTATGGTATATTCCGTGGTTCTTGATCTCCAACAGGATACTGTTTATTTCTACTGAGTCCAGGAATTCCAGTGGAAAAGGATGATCTGTGTCTTTAGCCAAAGACAAGGTTTTATCTTAACACTTACCAGAAATCCTTTATGATAGGTTCATGTTTTATATCCCTCTGCTTTCTCTGACTTGAAATGGAATTGAAGAATGCAAAAACAAATGGAATATCCTTCATTTGCTCTATCCATCCCATAATAACACCGTGCATGGACAAGAAAGAGAGAACAGCTAGAATGGGGAGAGATATTGGGCTATGGGAGGTTGTGCGTGTGTTTGCACACAGGTGCACGCGCTCTCCCTCAAGCAAGTGCTAACCACTACCCCCTGTCCTAGGGAAAGATAAAACACGATCCACGCTCATTTACAGTTAATCTCAAAGGTTAATTTTGTTGCTCATACTTTATAAACAAAGAAGATAATTCTTCCCCGGCACAGGGCCTTTTGCCATAAATGAAACAGAGGAGAAAGTCAGTGCGTCCTGAGGATTAAGAAGAGGTCGGAAGATCCGAAGAACCTGGTGCTGACAGATTTGCTTATTAAAAAGCGTCCTTGGTGGACGAGCTGCTGCTGATGGCCTGACACGGCCGGACTTCAGAAGGCCAGCGCACAATCAGTGGACTGTGCTGTTCTGGGGACAGTGGGGCACCAGGGAGCCTTTTCTAATTTGTCAAAGTTGTATCTAATTCCACAGAACAAAGTTCGCAAAGAGAGATGAGCAGAATCCACAAATTATTGCTCATTCAGCAAGCCCTTGATGGAGCGATAGAAACAGCACACAGCTAGGGTTTTGTGAAGTAACTCGACCCCTGCCAGTCAGCTTTGGGAAATTCCACCTTGTGGGCATAACAGTTTCCCTTGTTTTTTTTTTTTTTTTTAAATAGGATTATTCCTCAGAATATTAAAAAGATAACATCAACATCTTTCAGTGGCCCCAGAAACTATTTCTGGAAATAGAAAAAGAATGGTTCAGGTGTTTTTGCCACTCCTGATAGGACTTTTGTTCTCTCCTAAGTGAAAAAGAATGTGGTTGTGCAAGGGGTGTGCCCGGAGCAAATAAAAAACAACACTAAGTTTTCTAGAAAAGCAACCATAATTCAAACTCAAGGTGCCCATTGAAACTTCAGCTTACCCAGCTAGAAAATGACACTGACTTTCAAACCAGAGTTTAGAAGTTCAAACTGTGAAAATGTAGGAGTCATGAAGCCGGGAAGCCCACACTTACAAGTTTCTAGTCAGGAGAGGCTGAAAGGAAACACACACTCTACAAAGAAATGTGCTGAACAATCTTCAAGAGAAGTCTCCAGGAAATCACTGCCTTCTGGTTGGTAAAGAGTGGCACATTCAAGGAGAAGCAGGGACAGACCTGGTGGTTCTGTTGGTCTGTGTCCCCACTCCCAGATGAGGTTGGTGAAGGCACACAGTGGTGCAGTCCACCCAAGTGAGTGAGTTTCCCACAGCACCACCTGGGTAGGGCCCTCTTAAAGCTCGGTGTTTATAATAAGAAGACATGAGAACGGGGTTGGGGATTTAGCTCAGTGGCAGAGTGCTTGCCTAGCACGTGCAAGGTCCCCAAGTTCGGTCCTCAGTCTTGGGGAAAAAAAACAACAAAAACAACAACAATAACAAAAAAGAAGACATGAGAAGAACTAAACTCACAGCGTGGGATGAGCCACATAGCTGAACTCAATTCCTGTACAGGCAGAAGCAGTGCAGGTCGAGGGCTAACCACCCACCCCACCTCATCAGATGGTGGCTGTCCTCGGTCCCCTTGAAGCCCCATCTTCTGTTGGTTGATTCTCCATCCCGTACCGCCCCAACTCAAACAAAGACTTGAATACCTAAAAGCAAAGACTCTCGTTTCAGACATTTACAGTTCATCAAATTTGCCTTACACTGAATTCATTTAATTGTGACTCAGTGGATCCTGATTTCCTTGTCACAGAGCTGTATACAGCTGCAGCAATTTCAGAAGCAGTGACTATCTTCCAACCTGAGCGGGCTCTCCCAGGTACTTTTGAAAGAAATTCTTCTGCCCAAGACCTTCCCTGTCTCTAAGGGTATTGATTTTAAAGATCACTCTGGTTTTAGGCAAGAAAAAGGAAAAACTCTAGGTAGACTATACCTGAAAGAGAGTTCTTATTTATAAGCTCTTTGCTCTTGTCTGTCCTCCTATACTGAGTAAACTTTTGGATGTGAGGCCAGAGGTTAAAGAAGAACCTTGCTTTTTGCACTCCTGAGGTTAGACTTTGGAGAAATAGCCTGGAAAAACCGTCAGACCTGGATTTTTACATTAAGACCTGACTTTAGATCCTACAGCGCAGTTATTTCCTGTGAGAACTGCGTGGTGGCTCCTACCATGTCTGAGCCTCTGTTTTCTCATGTAAAATGGTTTTGAAAAGAATGCTTCCTACTTTGATGGGCTGATGTGAGAAATAAGGAAACCAGGTACAAATCACCTTTGCTTATTGAGTCTTATTTTGGAAAAGATATGAGTTGCACAGGCACTGGGAACCACCCACTTAGAAACTGTGTGTGTTGGGCAAGTTATTTAAGCTCAGTGTCTCAGTTTAGTCATCTACGAAATACATATGATAATGGAACCTATCTCATAAAATTGCTATAAACTTCAGGTGAATTAGTAGCTTAAAGCCATGCTGATGACATAGTAAGGTCTCCGTAAATGACAGACCTGAGCCTTCTGTCTAATTTAACCCTCCTTTCTCATCTATGGAATAATAAATATACAGGTAAAATATTGTATACATGTTGGCTGCTTTTGTCGGGTTATTTTGGTTTGGTTTCGTGATTGTTAACAGTATTAACTAATTACCAAGTGATGTTCCTCCGGGGTCAGCACAAATGGCATTCCAGACCAGTAGCCCCTGTAACTACCCTTTCTCATCACAATTATATGGCCTATGAGGGTGAGACTTTTGTACTTCACTATTTGATACATAAAATGGATGTTTCTATAAATCAACTTTTCCATTTTTCCTGGATTTTTGCTCAAATAAAAGCTGATTCATGCCAGGTATATAGAACTGGATTTAAGGTCTATTAGTAAGAAAAATCATGGACACAGCATTATTTTATGGGATTTACCTACATTTTTCTAACTTACAAAAAGATTTGAGAAAACTTAAAATATAAGGCATAAATATGAGAAAACTGAAAAATCATTAAAATGAATAAATAGGCAAAAGAAAAATAAAGAGCATACTATGCTAATGCAGATTTCTGTAGTGTGAAACTTAGCAGCATCGTTATTGACAGGAAGCAAAAGAAGCTGAAAATGTAAGTGCCTTTCCTTCTCTAATGTAACAAAGGCTCAGAAAAGAAAGAGGAGTTATTTTCAAATCTTAAATTCTGAAAGGATTTTTTTTCCCCACAGGAAAAAACATGACTAATTTTGAATCACATAGTAGTCTCCATAAAAAGTATCTTAAACATACCCATTGTTGATTATCTGCCCTCTCCTACTGACAGGGTCTGAGTTTGAAAAGTGAATTTAGAGAAGGAGATTTGCTATTTGCAATAAAATCTCGGTAAGTCTTGAAACACTCTATATCTTACTGTGATTTATATTTTCAATACCAATAAGCTTATACCATGCAAATTGCATAATGAGTTTGTTGTATTCGTTATGATTAGCTACGATATATTGAGTTCTCCTTTTGAGCTAAGAAAGTGCTAAGCCTTTTATCTGCATTGGCTCATTTAATCCTCCCAAAAATCCCACCGTACAAGGATTATTATTTCACTCATTTTACACATGAGAGAACCAAGTCTTACGGAGGTAAAGAATCTTGCCCATGGTTACACAATTTGCAAGTCATTGAGGAGTTTGAACTTGAAGCCCACTCCAGATAATCTGCCTGACCCTTCGACACTCTTCAAACCTGTCCCACACACTTTCAGAAGACGATAAAGGGAATCTAACTAACCATCAAATGAGCACAAAAGTGTCCTGGAATTAATGAGAAAAGTAAGTTGCCACTTGACACAGTTTCTATATAGTACAAATGAAATTTATTGGAAGTAAGTTTATGGAAAAAGAAAGGAATTTTTTCCTGGTTTAACAGAAGCTGAAACTGAACAATCAGGGCACATGGGGATGCATTGACTTCATTTGAAAGCTGGGGCACAAAACTACTTCTCCCCTGGAAAGTCAAGTCTTGTGCTGAAAGATTCCTAACAGAGTTGGAGCTCTGTGTGTCTTACCTCCGTGTTGTGATTCTTCCCCACGATGTGGTTATGCCAGCAACATGGCAAGCAAGCCAGTCCCCTGTCCAGGCCTGGTACACACTGTGCTGCATGTACCATCAACCACCAGCAAATACCCAGTGGTTCTGTGTTTGACCCTTAGGTCTTCGTCTCCTCATCTATAAAATGAGAAAATAATATGAACTGGAAATAGATCATCGTGCTTTAAAATTCTAAAATTATTTGAGTCTGTGATTCAATGTCTTTTTTTCAGAGAATGTAATAAGGTTTTATAAATTTATTTTCCTTAAATCTAAATAAAATATTATTTTACACAGGAAGCCCTAAAGGCAAATACCTCCCTCCTTTCATCTTTTCTTATTAAGACTTATTTTGATAAAGGGATCAAGTGCACTGTCAATGGAAACTTATAAACTTTGTGTCCTGAGCAAGTTATTTAAGCTCGGTGCTTCATGTAGACATCTATAAAATAAATATGTAAGTCTTAATTCATAGGATTGTTATAAGCTTTAAGTGAACATACAGCTCAAAGCCAGGCTGACCACCTCATATTCAGCAAATGGTGGCCCTTAGCCTTCTGTCTCTGACTCAACCCTCCTATTTTTCTTAAGATAGTATGCTCTCTATTCACATTTTCCTGTCTTCTACCCTCTAGAGCTGTGACTTAGTCCAACCTGACATACAGATCATTCTTTCCCACATCTCAAGCCAAACCAAATTATTTCCCTTCTTCTGCTCTGACAGTCACTGGAAGAAAAATAAAATGGAGAATTTCCCAGATGATAGTGTGTCAGGTGGATAACACCTCTGGATTTTAAACTCACGACTTCTACTCCACACCTCTCACGCCGTTTGCAAATGCATTTACCATTCATGTGTGTTCCAAGCACTTAGTTTAGAAGATGCCTATTTGCAGATAGGGTTTGAGATCAATGCAAAAGTGGATTGGCATATACTTGATATGTGCATATTTTATATCCATATATGAAATTGTGAGGACATAATGTTAGTCAATACAACCAAGTTTTTTTGTTTGTTTTGTTTAGTTTTGCTTTGCTTTGCTTTGCCTTGTTTTTTGTAGAGCTGAGGACCAAACCCAGGGTTTTATGCCTGCTAGGCAAATGCTGTACCACTGAGCCATGCCCCCAACTCTAATATATCAAAGTGTAAATTTAAAAAACCACATTCAACTCTCCTGAATTAGAGGGGGAAAGTTGCAAATTTTTATCAGAACAAGGAGCAAAAAAATTTATCATATCTCTGACTCCATCATTCAAAGATACCGTCTTGGAAATGCAGAAGTCATCTTTGACTTTCTTTTTTTTTAAGAGAGAGGAGGAATCAGTTTTATTTAGATTTTCATGTGGCTTTCACTATTCAGAGACCTTGTTGCGTACGTGGTGCTGGGGTTTGAACTCATGAACTTGCGCATGCGGGGAAAGCGCCGTAACCACTGAACCACCACTCCAGCCCCTCATCTTTGAATTTTCTAACCATCTTCTTCTCTGCCTCTAATCATGCTAAGTCCTATTAACTCTTCCTTCCTAAATCCCTCTGTGATGCACTCAGAGCACATTATAAAAATCCCTCACAGCATCTCTCTGAGTCTGTTTCATATTAAAGTTATCTATGTCCATGATTTGCCTTCTATACTAGATGACTGAGACTAGGCAGGGAGCTGGAACCTGGTGTCTTGATATCCCCCTGCCTCCAGCATGGAAGGACTAGGCTATCCTGTTCTCCCTTCCCTCACCTACACTACACACACACATACACACTCTTTTCATGGGGCACTCTTTTCATGCTTTTTTACTGCTATTCCTTCTGTACCAAATGCCTTTACCTCCTGCCTTCTCTACCTGGTAAAATCTATTCTGTCTTTCAAAGGCCAGCTCCTATTCCCCACTTACATCCGTGCTCCTCCTACAGAGTTCTATTGTATGACAGATCAGTGAGTGTCTCATGGTGTTCATTCCACCCTTCTGTATTCTTTGATCAATTACCAAGTCCTTGAATGCCTGAACCATATCTTCACCCTTCTGACTCTTGCAGTATCTATCACTGAGTCTAACACCCGATGGGCACTTAAAATATTTGCAAAATGGAACTCTCTTGAATCCTTAGAACCAATCTCACTCAGGACAAAGTCACCCTTGAAACACCTCCCCTGGTTTTCTCAGGTAACTTGCCAGAGGAATGCCAAGGGCAGGGCCTATTCCTATATGTCACCCTAAGTCATCTACACATGAACATTGAGTTTGGGACAGAAGCTGGAGCAGAAAACCCATTCTCAGGAAGCTCACTCCACTGTGGGCTGCACCACACAGTGTCAAATTGAGAGAAGGGAAAAGATCCAGTCTAAATTCATTTAAATTCAAAAGCAGCAGCTTAAGAAATGCCACAACATGAACCACATGTTAGTCTCCAGTGAATATTTGATGACCCTTCTGGGAGGAGCCCGAGGTTCTGCTCCATGGGCTGGCATTAAAGGGGCCTAGGTGACAACTGGACAGATGATTTTATAATTCTTTTCTTCAGTGAAAACAAAATGTTCTGTGAAGTCTGGGTGTCATTTCCCCCACATCCATTTTTATTTTATCAGCTGAAAGTGGTTGAAGTGTTTTTAGAAAGGGTTGCTCTTAAGAAGATGCAAATTTATACCATCTTTCTGCATTCTTAAGATCACATGCTCTGCTTAAAATCCACATCGCACTTCAGTTACACACACCTAATTCTTCCTGACCTAGATGGAGCAGAATTCTCATAGCAAATTGAGAATGTACAGATCTGGCCCCAAAGCCAAGGGAAGAATTCTAATGGTCTACATATCAACCCTGTCCATAGGATTTTTAGAGACTTCTTTTTTTAAATTGTACCTCCTTTAAAAAAGGAAAATAAGCTGCTCTTTCATTTCCTATTACAGTTTAGGAAAGACCAGCACCTAAAGGGGTAGATTGTAATATTGAGAGACACATGTGGAAATCGCTTTCATGACGCCAATTTCCTGAACTGCTTTCAAAAGCCCTTTTTTGGCTTAAAGAGTCCATGGAGCCTTTATAAGATTTTACACAAAGAAACTGATCAATTTCGTAATGTTGTGAAGAAATTAGAGCCCATACTGCTTAGCTGCAATGACTTCACACTCAGTAGTGCTCCTTTTATAGCTTACTGTGATTGGGGGAATCACCTCTCCAGAGGACAGAAGACAGGTACAAAGGTCATCCAAGTGGAACAGGCATGAAGGTCATCTAGGAAGAAGAGGTGCTTGATCCTTGTAGTAATTCAAAGGTTTTGAAGGGGATATTCTGATTCCCTGATTGCGAGTCCTGTTTTGATCCCAAAGTTTAGGAAAAGAGTTTTGTTGAGGGAATGTCTGTTTTATATCTTCCTACTTAATATGGACTAAAGACATTTGCATTTCTTGAATCCAGAAACTTTTACAGCTAAGGAGTCAATGTATAATAAGTCCTGGAACATGAGTGTAATTAATTTACATTTAACAAAGCCCCAGTATTTTACCCAATCCCAGAATTTTCTCCACCTCATGGCAAATAAAACCCACATAAATGTTGTGGCCATGGAAATAAGTGTAAATGGAAGTATCTTAGAGACTTTCCACCATTTAGAGACTGAGTCTGCTTACCCACAATTGCCTCCCTGCTATGGGAAGAGAGCACTATTATGGTTTAGATATTAGGTGTCTCCCCAGAATGCCTGTGTTAATGCAGGAACATTCAGAGATGACCAATTAGATTGTGAAGACTTTAATCTGATCAGTCCGTTTTAGTTTGTGTAGGCTAACTGGGTGGTCACCACAGGCAGGAGGGGCATGATTGGAGGAGGTGGGTCACTGGGGTCATGTCCTGGAAGCGTGCATCTTCCCTGAAACCCCTTCCTCTTGCTCTCTCTGCTTCCCAGGTGCCATGAACTGAGTACTTTTCCTCCTTCATGCTCTCTGCCATGATGTTCTGTCTCGCTTGGGCCCAGGCTATGGACTTGGCTGACCATGGATTATCCTTCTGCAACTGTGACTCAAAATAAACTTTTCCTCCTATAAGTTGTTCTTGTCCAGTATTTTTGTCACGATGATGAAAAACTAAAACAAGCACATTGTAGTTTTAGTGACTATAACCAGTTACTTTTACTTAGAATGTAGCAGTATGATTCACCTGTGGTGAATTTCCTCCCTAGTGAAAGCAAGAAGAGAGGAACTTCTCCTAGAATAATGATATGTCCGTTGGCAGTTAAGACTTCCAAGGCAGTGGTCATGAAGTTCTGTGCCACATGTGACTTTCATGGACATTTAGGCACTTCTGCTTTTGTGGTACTACACATGTGCACGTATGCACACATATAGAAGTATAATGGTTGAATTTGTATAAATATGAAGATATTAGTATTAAAATATTTTTTCAACATTAAGCTCGCTTCATTCATTAGATTTTAAAAGAAATTGAGTTATTTTCAAGGAACTTTAAAAGTACCATAAACCCTAGGCATTATGCCTACCATGTCTCCTGGGTACCTTGGCACTAGTGGCAAATACTATCCCCCATTTGAATGTGCTGATTCTTACAGTCCCCCTCTGGCATTGGCTGAGTGGAGCCTTGATTTCTTTGGGTGTAAAATGACAGGACTTTGACTTTCTAATCTACATCATCTCATTGGCCCTTCCCCTAACCCAGTGGGATAAGTATCATTTTTTTTTTCTATTTTCTACAGGATCAGAGATCTTAAGAGATTGTCCCAAGTCATCTCAGCTGGTAATTGACAGTGTTTTCTGGAAAAGGGAAAGGATGTATGAGAACTAACATTTGCCCATGTTAGGCATTTCACACAAAATTCATCATTTGATCCCCAACAACCCTGTGGATAAAGTCTGAATTCCCCATCCAAGCTGATCAGTTAATGGAAAGCTTGGCCAGGAGGAGGCATAAACATAATAGGAACAGTTGGGGAAACCTGATGATGACTCAAAGTCCAAAAGGCAGGAATAAGTCTTCAAACAAGAGACCAAGTCCAGAGCAGCAACCCAGACAGTGAAATAAGAGCTTGGGCAGGAAGGAGAAAGGAGAAGATCTTCTGTGGACAGGGGAATAGACCAACACAACCAAGGTCACGTTTCTAGTGTCATAAAAATGCCAAGGGGAAAATCAGAAGACATAGCTAAATGGTATGACCACCATTTAACAGCTAAAGAAACTGAGGCCAAAATATTTAAGTAGTCCCAGTTCACACAGCAAAGAAGTGGCCAAACTTCATTTAGGTCCTAATGTCATGTTCACTACTGAACAGACTTCTCTATAGGAGCCATGAATCCATTCTGAATTGTCAACCACCTCCTAAGAAGACATCTGATTCTTGGGTATGACCAAGAGGAACCAGGCATTGTCTGAGAAGTTACAGCTTGGTCTTCATAACATGAACTACTGTGTGTGTCCCCAGCATGATACTCACAGGTCAAACTCATAAAGAAAACATGAAATACAACAGAGCCCTGGTCAGCGTTCTATGCCACACAAATACACAGAAGAATATGGAGAAAGGTATGTTTTCCTCTTTATATCCTTTCAAAGAAAAACTTGGAGAAAGTGAAGTTCTAAAGAGACAGAAACCTGATCATTCAGCCTGCAAAAAGAGAGAGAGGCCTATAGCATTTTAAGTCATCTATGTATTATGTATTTGACATTTCCCAATCAATGGAAGCCCTTGGGATCCCCATTTCTGTTGAAGGAACTAGCTATAATTCTGGCTGGAGGGGAGCTGTCTGAATGAAAGCCCATTTCAGCTGCCCCCCTACAGCCAGCTCAGAGCCAGAGCGGCCTGCCACCTGCTCAGAGCACAGAAGACAGACCACTGCAGGGGGTGGTATAGCATGGGCTGGCCCAGAGATGACAACTGCACAGAGCCATAGCACGAAAATTAACCCTCTACAATCTCTTCAATTCCTGCTGACAACTGATTTTAGAAATGAAATCCAGTTTGCTGGTTTTGTTTCTTAAAAGTCTAGATGTCTTTTATTGAATTAAAAAATGTATTTCAGTAAACTACATCTAACTTGTATTTATTCCTTTACACAACCTTTCTAAGGGTCACTCACAGACCCAGGGCAACTTTCATTATAGTTTCATAACTATTGGGGCATGCATTGCCTGATTAATTCTGTCATCTAATTACAGACCCAAGCAGAGAGAGACCTTTTATCAAATGTCTACATACTCTAATTTGGCCAAGATGCTAAGTTTTCTAGCTTAATTACAGAGCACAAATACATTTTTCACGAGTTAAACAAGTTGGTGGAGCCTGTTAAAAACTTTACAAAGAGCAGAAAGAAGACCCATAGCCAGGTTCTTGACTGTTTTCTGGAGATGTGGGCTCCAGCCTGTGCTTCAGGGCTCCTTTTCTTGCCACAATCACTTGCTGAATATAATCTCTGCAGAAAGGAAGGAGGACAGCAGCATCCTACTGTTGCAATGCTTTGATAAGAGTTTGAGAGCACCCAAACAGAAGACTCCAGCAAGACTGTAAAAAAATGAGGGACTGTAAAAAAATGGCCCAGTCCCCTGTTTCTGTGCAGGACAAAAACCTAAGTGGTCCTAGGAACCAGACTTTACAGTTCCCCTGACATATGACATTCATTCACTTAAGCATTTATTATACATTTGCTAGCATATGTATGTCTCAGCTTTGGCATTTGATCATGAATTCATGCTGGGAACACTTAACTGCACTAACATCTACATAAAATAGTGAGGAGTCCATCACCAAGATTTACATAGAGTCTTCCTGATGCAGTTGGCCCACATCTGCTCAGCACGCTCAACGCTATGTTCACTTGATGTTCAAGTTGGGACCCACGTTCAAACAGGCCATCCAGGGCCACATTAACTTTTCATCATGAAAGCGCGCGCGCGCGCGTGTGTGTGTGCGTGCGCATGTGTGTGCCTGCATTCAAGGGTTTTGGGGAAGGAGGAGAAATTGAAGTCACCGTTGAAACATTGTATGAAGCCTTTAAATGTGTCACAGCTGCTGAAACTGGCATCCATTCCCCGACCAAGGAATTCTGGGACAACACATTTTTAAGAAGTCCATTTTTACAAAGCACTTTGGCGTCTCAGAATGCTCTCTTGGAGAGCAAAGTCAATCCTAGGTCACTATTTCAATGTAGTTTCCTTTATACTAAATCCTACTTTCAAGAAAATTCCTGCTATGGTTCACTGGTGTTTAACCTATCATATAATATCCAGGTTTACTGTGTTAGAAGAAGCAGAACAGTATTAAGCTTTTCCCACAAGCCTGTGATTGCATTTGACCTAGTAACCTGTATTAGATTAACATTTATTCTACAACTGCACAGCAAGCCTTGCACCTTGGTGAGCTGCAGTTTATAGAGGACACTAACCATTTTTACAAGTGGAACAGGAAAAGGGAATTGAATCTGAGGGAGTAATTCCAAGCAAGTATGTTGCTGCAGCAGTTAAATTGTTTATACGAGGAGTAGGGGAATTACTTCTGACTGACCTCTCTTTTTATCTGCTTAAAAGACAAAGTGCAGGTCTCCATAGCTGGGGCAAACTCTGGGGAATGCGACTTGAAAATGTATAGGAGCCATAGGGCCCTGCCATCCCCCAATAAGGAGCAGCTTCAAAGGCAAGGCAGCGCAGGAATGTAAATAAAGTGAGGGTAGTGGAATTAGCATGTTTTAACAGTAGCCAGAGTTTCAGTGTTTTTCTGTCACTGCTTGCAGACCCTCCAGGTCAGGTAGGACGGAAGCAAAACATAAGTTCAAAATGAGAACAGGCTTTTCTACCATGGATATTTTGATGGAATGGCCTCTTGATTTTCCTTGGCCACAGCTCAGAATATGGTGGATTCATTAAGGAACATGTCAGGCTTTGAGGGAGATTGAAGAATGACAACAGGGGTCAGATGAGGCATGTTTGGGACAAAAAATAATAATAAAAAAAAAGACTGTATCCACGAGGAAGCAATTACCAGGAAACAAAAATCCTAAGTGCGTGAGCATCCACTCAATATAACAATGGAAGGAGGTCACCCTACATTATGCCGAATCATGTAATGAAATCCAATTTATTCTTCTGGTGGACAAACACCACTGGACTCACCAACACACCCGCTGCGGTGGCTAGTGGGTGTCCTCCCAACAGCATCTGAGGCAAGCTGTATCTAAATTAGGGACTCATCCCAAAAAGTCCAATTGTTCCTTGAAATGAAGAAAGCAACCAAAGAGAAAGAGCAACGTCCTTGAAAATTACAGAATACTAATGTATTCACATCCATGCAACCACAGGGGGAAAAAAAGATGTGATATGATTATTTCACAATTCCAGGATTTTTTTTTCTCTTTTTCTTGTTTTGTCCACTGAACATGATAACTTGGTCACTAAGTAAGTGGTCGATGAATCTTCCAGAACTTTCTAAGTACACATTTGAGCTTATTAGAATCACATTTAAAAAGAATTTATTGCCAAACACAGTGATGCACACCTGTAATCCCAGCAACTTTGGAGGCTGGGATGGGAGGATCCTAAATTCAAAGTCAGCCCCAGCAATTTAGCAAGACCCTGTCTCAAAATAAAAAGTAAAACCGGCTAAGGACATGACTCAGTGGTTAAGCACCCCTGAGTTCAATCCTCAGTACCAAAAAAAAAAAAAAAATAGTTTATTAAAAACAATTACTGCCAGGCGTGATAGCACACGCCTGTAATCCCAGCAACCCAGGAGGTTGAGACAGGAGGATTGCAAGTTCAAAGCCAGCCTCAGCAATTTAGCAAGACCCTGTCTCAAAATAAAATAATAAAATATGAAACAGGCTGGGGATGTGACTCAGCAGTTAAGCACCTGCCCCTGACCTGAGTTCACCCACCCCGTTGGAAAAAAAAAATACCCACAAAACACAATTACCAAGCACCTCCCCAAGCAAGCATCATCAGAGTCAGCTGGGATGAGGCACTGCCTTCCGTACTGTTGAAGTTCTCCTGGATGATGGTGATAAAAGTGCAGAGCTGAGGACTAGAATCCGTGGAACATGGAACAGCTTCCAATTGGGGGTCTGTAATAAAGGTGTCAGCTAGAGCTCAAGTGCAGCTATGTAGACCCAGCAGCACAGCAAAAGCTGACCCTGTTCCATTTAGGAATCAGCTCAATTAGAGGTTGACGAAACGTTCACTCCTCCACCACAATCAATAGATGCAATTCTGCAGCTGTCAATGCGGTGGGGTGGCTTGTTGTGCCCACCCTCCACGATTTCCTTCCCATCGTCTGTGGAGGTAGGTGGGACCTGGAGATTGTGCTTGTAAAGCTGTCACATGTTGGGTCCCATCCTCTCCAAGACAGGCCTTTTAAAGCCACTCCATTCAGAACAACAGGAAGGTGTTCCTCGCATTCTCTAGAAGAGCAGGAATAACTTCCCCAGCCAGACATCCAGAAGAGGTTGGGTTTATTTTGATGTTGTTGTTTTCTTTTCTCCTTTGAGGGGTCACGGAAAGAGGAAGGACGAGCAAGAAGAGTTCAAGGGAAGAGAAAAGAAAGAAAGAAACAATGTACACCTGTGAATTTTGAAAAGCAGCAACACTGAGTTCTGAGACTGGGATAAGAATGGAATCTGCCCTGGGGATGCCACCTACAAACAGACCCAAAGCAGAGAGAAACCCAGTCAGCTGAAGCAGTGCCTGTCAATACGATGCTCACTGGGAAGAGAAATCAGTGCATTCAGATGCCCTACTTTAAGCCCCTCTACTCAAGTAGGAAGACAGGAAATTCCAGACAGCCAAAGGAGACAACCAAATGTGAAGGATGTAATGCGATCCCACTTCATTCCCTCACCTGCCACTGAAATTTGGAGTCTCAACCTTATTCTCTTGCCTGGGGTGTTCAGAGCAACAAAATGAGACAAAAGAGTGTGTTTCATAGGGACAGATAATCCTGCAGCCAACAAGCTAAGAGCTCTCTTTCACCAAAGTCCATCTTAATCCCAGGCATTTTAATTCTCAGTTTAAACCTCACTTTACGGGAAAAAAAAAAGAGAAAAAAGTGGGAGAAGATTGAAAACAAGATCATTGACGGCAGAATAAAGAGATAAAAACCTTTTCAGCATAAATCTCTAAGGCTGTGTCTTTTCAAAACACAACATAGGTTGGCTCCTAAATACACTCATGTGCCACAAACAGGCAAACACAGGTAAATGTCCATCCACATCTGAATTTATAAATAGTGATCTTTGACCCAGATACACCCAGGCTCACACTACTGTGCATGTGGCAAGTGATAGTGGTGGTATAGCAGTGCAAGACAGAGTCTCCGAATTTAAACTAGGAAAAACTTCAAAGGTTATGAGAAAATTAAGCCCAAGACGAGAAGGAAGTAAACTCGCCCAAGGTCGAATGCCACCTCCTGGTGACTGTCTGGGCTGGAGCCCCTTCTCGCTCCCTGCCTGCCGTTCCTCTCACAGTGCCACAGACTACATGATGAAGAGGGATGGAACACATGGCCTCTAATGTCACCCTGTCAGGATTAGGTGAGTCATAAAGCAACCAGAGGAGCCTCTCTATACGGTGTGCAGAATTTCAAGTTGTCTGCTGTGTATAATGTGTCCATTTAGCCAGAGTCTCCAGTATTAATTACCTTTGTGAGATACAATATGGCATCATGCAGCTTTGGAATCTGTACCCTTCATTAACTGTTTCCCCATTAACCTTGACTGGAGTCACATTCCCACTCTAACCGTAAGATGTGTTCTATTTGTAAGCACTCCCATTTTCTCTTCGAAACCATTCTCATATTCTTATTTCATTGTAAATGGTCCTACTTGCAATAAAGTGCCATTGAACGTATTTACTATTTGCTGCTTAATTTTGTCCTCTTGGAAGGAGACTGATGTCAGCTCCAACAGTACTTAAATATACCTTTGAGCACACACTGTGACCTTTCTCCGGCTCATGCCTCACTTCATTCTCAGATCTCATTAAACAGCAGAAATTATCTTCGGAAAGAGCAAAACCAGAAATGTGCAGGTTTTGTGCTCAGCTATAGAGAAGAATTTGATTTAAATGGCCCTACAATGGCACGCATGTAGAAAATAAAAGAGAGGATAAAAGTTTGAGCTCAATTGGCCTGTTCTCTAGACAAACTGGGCCCCATTACATACACTGTCCTGGAAGTAGAGAGCATTTGAATGATGCTGTGTGCTTTGCTGTCCTACCTGGTGTGTTAAAATATGGGAAGCCCTTTATCCACACTAGCTGCTGTGATCTATGAATGAGTCTTTGGAATTTATCAGCCCTGAAGAGTCCTTGGGTAGTGGAGCAGAAGAAAGGGATTTTTTTGATTAGTAAAAAAAGGAAAGTTAAAGGTTGGAAAAGATCAAGAGACCCAGTTCTGGGAAAGGCAGTGCAGAAAGCCTGAGTCAAATGTGGTTCCCTAAACCCAGAGGTGAAGGAAGATTCCCAGGAGCACATCGTGAAAACTAAAGGTGGAGATGGGCCTGGGCAGGGGAGAGACAAAGACTAGTTTACCAAAAGACAAACCCACTCCTGGACATTGACTTTGTGCTAACTGAAGAGATCTTTGGCCCAGAGAAACTAAAATACCCGCACTTTTCCATCTGCAATCAGCCTCCTAGTTTCACCTTCCAACTCACTGAATTCTGTGCCCTGCAAACCCTGCCATCCTTGGGCACCTTGACATGGGAAATTCTTGCAAATCTCTGGCTTCTCAACTGCTTCACCTCTGGTGGCTAAGGATCATTTCCTTCTATTCAGCTGGTCAATCACTCCCACACTCAGACCCAAGACCAGCAATGCTCAGCTCTGGCCACACATCTGAGTTATCTGAGATAGTTTTTAAAGACACTAGTGTTCAGACCCAATTGTACTCAGACTCTCTGGAGGTGAACTCAATTACAAGTTTGTTTGTTTATTTTGGGGAGGGTATTATTTTGTTGTGTTGTGTTGTGTGTGTGTTTTGTTTGGTCTTACCAATTCCCCTGGTCATTTTAATATGTGGGGCAGTACTTTCAGGAAGACTCCCACTTTTCAGGTCACTCATTACAACACCCAAACCCTAAAATCCCTGACCCCCACTTGGACTTCTTACCTACCTACTCTGCCACTTTTTTCCATCCCTCCACCCTTCTTACTTTGCTTGCAGTCTTTTCTTGCATTTTCATTTCCCCCCTTGTGTACCAAATGTCACAGAACTTTCTCCCCGTGGGCTTCCCTGACCACACCCCAAACCAGCCTTGCCTTAGTCAGGGTCTTACCAAGAAGCTAAATGGGCAAATGAGGAGATGTTAATAAAGGGATTGTTTCTAAAACCATACACAGGAGAAAACAGTAAGAGACAGGAAGCACCCCAAGACTATTATTAACAAGGAGAAGCAGTTACCATCTCCAAACCTGGAAGAAGAGGGAGTGAGTGGTTTCTGGGAACTAAAAAGAGCCGCAGCGATTGGTGGGGAACACCCAAAAGGAGCTGGAGGCTTCACGGGGGATGCACCTCTTGCCAACCAGTGGCCACTGGAGAGAGAGCGGCTGTCAGTTGACTGCCACAACCTCCCTCCCATCTCCTGCCCCCTCATTCTCCTCCCTGTGCCAGACAGTGGCCAAACCCCATCCAGAGATCAAGGGACGCACTGAGTCATTCCAGAAATGTCAGCTAGACAAAGGATAGAGTCAGAATGGGGAGGACACCCACTGCTGATATCCAAGCATAGCTGGGAAAAAGGCACAGCCAAGCAGACTGATCTCACCTAAGTCTAATGCTACAAACTTCAAGGGGGGCCCACAATACTACCAATACCACTACCCAGCAGCCCTCTGCCTGCTGGCAAATTCACTTTCTCAACATCTTCAAAGACCACTAGTCGCTGCTCAACCTCATCCCACTTCACTGACTTCGCCTGATATTTTACTAACAAAATAGAACCAACCAGAAAAGAATGAACTCATTTTCTCACTAAGTCTAAAAACCCTCCCAAATCTATTCCCATCTTCCTTACCCTCTCTCCTGACCCAGAGATGACCCGTGCCTTCTTTCCAAAGCCGGTGCCTCCACTTATGCATGGAATTCATCCCCTCAGCTATTCAAAAAGTCTGCTTCTGAAATCAGCTCCTCTCTCTCTCTCTCTCTCTCTCTCTCTCGCAATCATAAAACAAAACGCTTTTTTGTTTTGTTTTAAAGAGAGAGGGACCGTGAGAATAATTTTTGGTTTTTGTGGGTTTTTTTTTTTTTTAGTTTTTTTTTTCTGTGGCTCTAGTTGCTCTGATACTTCATTGCGTACATGGTGCTGGAGTTTGAACCCAGGTCCTCATGCGCGCCAGGCAAGCATCCTCATGCATGCCAGGCAAGCATCATAACCTCTGAACCACCACTCCAGCCCCACAAAACACATTTTAAAAGTCTTTCTTATACTCCCAGCCCCACTGATCTTGTAGTTCCATGAACTGGTCATATATTTACTCAAGAGCTCACACCTTCCCTTTGTTCCAGTCTCTGTTCATATAGAATTTATCCTCCCCTAATCCTCCAAATAAAATAGACCGTGCTCCTACCCTGCCATTCTCCATCCCATTGCTCCAATTAGGTCTTCTTCATAGCAGCTGCCACTCTGAAAATACTGTGAACATTTAGTGACGATTTCGTTGTTTTTGTAGCTCCTCCAAATAGAACCTGTGAGTAAGTTCCATGAAGACTCTGCAGGTGTTCTTTACTAAACTATCTCCAGTATTTAGGAAAGCATCTGATTTATGATAGACTTTCAATAGGAGATGGAAGGGGAAAGAGAAGCTCAAGCACAGAGGCCTGGTTGATACAGCTATTTGCTTGCTGCTCCAGCCAAAACCAGGCTCCCAAGATGAGATGGCTCAGGTGTCAGTTTCCTGGGAAGGGCCTTATTCAGCAGTGACATGGTAAGCAAACATAGAGAAACAGATGGGTATAGTGAAGATTCCAAAGTTTTAACTTTAATTCTGTTTCTAGCACTTCTTAACTGTACTGCTTTGGGGAGGTCATGCTACGTCTCTGTGCTTCTATTTCTTTATCTGTAAATGAAAATGAATCAAGGGAGGGAACAGATGAAGAAATGCTGAGTGAATTTTAAAGTGGTGTGTAATCACTTCTTCAGAACTATTGGAATTCATTAGAGTTTCTTATTTTTCAACTGTAGCATTTGCTTCTTATTTTCAACTTAGATTGTTTCCTGGCAAAAGCAGGGTCAAGACTATTTCCCAACATAGGGGCAAATGACTCATCGTGGTATTATTAGTATTTAGTACTTCATTTGATCTCTATTTCTAAATTATGAACATTTCAAATCCAATGGCTTATCACAAATGTGAAAACTGCATGCTTAACCTAGAGTCTAACTTAGATAAACAAGAAATGAAAATACAGGTGCTATAGTTGGATTACCAAGTAGATAATGGAGTTCAAGTTTAAAACTTCTTGTTTTCCATTTCTGCCCTTATCCCCAGAACTCTAGAGGTCTCTGTGGCACTTAGAATACAGTTTAAAATCCTTGGATCTACACATCACCCTTTGGGGTGCTTTGAGATCTATACAAGCCCTGCTCAACCTGACATTCTCAATGAGCTGCAATAGCCAAAGGAACTTGGAATTACCCATCTCCAATTAAAATAAACACTAACTCCTGAGCAATCAAGTGCCAGCCTCTATACCAGGTCCTGTCGTTCCTCCCGCTCTGGGCTCCATGCCTGTCAACCTTGGCCACCTACCTCTCCGGTGAAGATCAGGTTTCCGGGGCATGGTGACGCATACTTCATTAAACACCCATACAGTGTTGGCTATTTATTTCTCTGTATTCCAGTCTCTTATTTTTTCTCAAAATACTAGGACTCATTATTTTTACCTGGGCACATGGCACAGAGTAAGAACTGCATTCCCAGTCTCCCTGGCAGCTCTGCATGGCCATGTGACCAAGTTCTGGACCGCGAATGTGAGCATGAATGAAGCATTAACCTTCCAGGCTGTATTCTTAAAGAGCAAGGGCCCCTTTCCTTCTCCCTCCATCCTCTTCTCTAGATCATGGTGGGGGTAACTGCTTTGGATCATTCATAAGAGGAAAATGCCCTAAAGATGAAGGAAAACAAATAGAAGGAACCAGACAATTTTGTGGAGCAGAGCCCCACACCAGTCCTGAACCTCCTGCTT
>PVKS010010548.1:0-59710 GCA_004027875.1 Aplodontia rufa | reverse complement strand
GTTTGAAATAATCAGAATAAGTAGGAGATATGAAATATGAAGATAATATTTGCAAAAGTTAGAAATTGATTCCAATGAAGGCAATAGTCTCTTAAAATTGAAAAAAAGAAACACATGGGCCAGTAAGAGTGTTCAAAATGTGAAAAAACTAAAAATCATATTTCTGATTAAAGAATGATGGAACTTAGACATCTAAAGAAGAATCTCATCTCCAACGAATTTGACCATCAAGACACAATTCAATGAATTCTTCAGGCATCCCAGGTTAAAAGAGAGCCATTCACAAGGATAAAAATCACGCTGCTTTATAGCAATTTCACATTTAGGAAATAGATTTTTATCTACAGCTAACAATATTATACTGTGCAGTATGCAAATATTTTAACACATAAAAATATATTTGAAGAAAAATGTGCTAATGGAAACCAGAAAAGGAAAAAAAAAACACTTAATGGAGAAGTGATAGTAAAATAGTAGAAATTATGGATGCAGAATAGTATACAAAATATTATGCTAGGAAAAATTATTTTTTAAAAAGAAATATCAAGGGGCTGGAGAAGTGGCTCAGCATTTAAACCCCAGCACCACATACACAACTAAGTGTTAGAAAAACAAAAACCAGATGAAAAAATAAATAAAAATTGGCTCTTCTTTTACCTCTCTCTCTTCTAAAAATTATCAAGGTCAAGGAATGATAAGGAAAGTGTTTATTTCTACATTTTAATATATTGGGTTATCTGGATTCTGTTCTAAATAAAACATGAATTTAAAAAAAAAGAGAGAAACTATTGTGGTTCTATGAATCAAAAAGCCCCCCCAAAATTGACTTATGCAAAATAGGATATAAATTTCCTCATGCAGTTTGGAATCATGGAAATATTTAAGCTCCCCAAACAGGAAGGTCTAAAAAACATGCTATCTGAAGTTTATCTTCTGTCCTTTCTCCTATAACTTGGTCCCTGCTCCTCCATGTTGACTTTAACCTATTTTTCCTATGTGGAGACTAGAAAGGCACAAATTCTACCACAAGATAAACAGTTAATTGATTCATTATGGACAAATTATTGGAGCTTTTATTTTTTATAATTTTATTATTTTGAAAAATATTTCCTTCAATAAATTCACAGAAGATAATTTTTCTATTAATAATTTATAATTTTATTTTTGACAAAAGTTTTAATACTGTGATGATGCACCTTTTAGTAAGAAGTATGGGAGAGATCTAATTTTATTTGTTATGGATAACAATTATGTTTCTACTATGGAGTAGGGAATAGTTTATTAAACACAATCAAAAAGTCACACTAAAAATAAAAGAGTGGTATTAAACTATTTTAAGAACTTTAAGAAATTAAAAACATAAGTTGCAATTTAGAGATATTTGTAATACAGTTAATAAATAATTAGAATCTTTAAAAGCATCACACCTGAATTAAGATAATATAAAGCAATAACAATAACAGGATGTAATGCAAAAATATAAATAAAATATTTCACACAGCAAAGCAGTTGGTCAATAAATACATGAAAAAATGCTCAACATGTTTATTGATCAGGAAAATGCAAATCAAAGCCACACTAAAGTAAGTTTTACACTTATTTAATTGGAAAGTATTGAAAAGGCTAACAACATCAAGTGTTGGAGAAGGATGTGGAGCCACAGATCTCTCACATCACAAATCTCTGATTTATTTATTATGACTAAACTGACATCTAGCATTTTGTCATAAAGTTGACTATTCGTAGATGAAGGAATCGTACCTCCATATGCTGAAGAAAGGTTTTTAGAAATTTCAATGTGTATAAGTGAATAAAATATAGCAAAAAGTCTCTAAATAAAATAGCTTACAAATAAAATGTAGCTGATTACAGTATTTTTTGGGAAAACAATTTAGTGGAAATGAAATGGTTTCATTTTAGCTTTGCAGTTACAGTAATCTGACAAACTTGTATACCCATGTAACCACTACCCTGATGAAGATAAACATTTCTACTAAATAAGAATATTCCACTATACCCTTTACAATTAATTCTTCCTACTTCTCTCCCCAATAACCAGATTACTGCAAATGAGATCTTGCAAATTTACCTGAAATTTAAATTAATGGAATCAGTATTAACGTATTGCATTTTTATTTGTGTTCTGAGTCATTTCACACTATGAATATAATGGCCTGCTTATTTTTTTCACTTGAATATAGACATTTAGGTTATTTTCAGTTTGGGGCTATCATTAATAAAGTTGCTATGCAAAACCATGTTCAAGTCTTTGTGGGAACCTATTTTTTTAAAATCCTTGGATAAATACTTTGGAAAGGAGTTTCTGAGTTAAATTGCAAGTATATACCTTTTGAAATTTATTGCACTTGAGAATGAATATTTTTTTGTGTAGTTGAAAAGAATGCATATTCCAGAGGGGATGAATACAGCTTTTTGCATTGTCAGGTCAATTTGATTAGTGGAGCTGAAATATTCTTCCCCAAAATCATAATATTAATTTTATCTTTTCATTGTTAAATCAAACTAATGAGAAAATAACAATCAATAAATATAAGATAATAAATAATTGAAATATGACAATTCTTATAATTAACCCTGAAGTCAAGAAACAAAATCCTGCCATCAGCTTCACAAACAGTTCCAAGTTCTTCATCTCTACCACAATCCCAAAGCTCACGCAATTAAGAAATCTTTATGAGGGGCTGCAGTGGTGGCTCAGAGTTTCTGGTGCTTGCTTGGCATGTGTGAGGACACGGGTTCAAATTCCAGCACCATGTAGCCAATGAAGTGTCAAAGGAAAGAAAGCCACACACACACAAGAAACTAAATAAAAAATGATTTTGCCCCTCCCCTCTCTCTCTCTCTGCCCCTCTCTTAAAAGAAAAAAATACTGAGATGAATTTGTGAATTTGAAGGTAAAGTAATGAGACCCATGAGGAATTACTGGAATAAACTTTTAAATCTAACCATAAAAATGAGTTCAATCAGCAAAAGACAGGAGTTTTCATGACAAAAGTATTTAGATAAAAATAGCATAATTGTGCTGTCAATTAAGCAAAAGTCTACAACATCTGGGTAGACAGAAGCACCTGGATGCTGACTGGTGACTGGTCTCTGGAGACATGGTCTGTGACACCCACACAACTCGCAAGGAGTTAAATGTCTTAATATACTAGTGCCTTTTGGAAATCATCTTCAAAATTTCCATGTTTATAATATCAAAAAATTCAGCAGTTTCATTAAGTTGATTTACTTAGCTTCACCAGATACAGTTATCATGTGGATTTGGTATCAAGTAATATCACTCAGAACCATATTTCTCCATTGTGTGTAAGGCCTGGGCTCAGTGAGTGATAAGAGAGAGATAAGAAAGGAATTGGAACACAGGGAAGTACTATCAGATTTTTATATTTGGGAAACTGTAAGTGAAAAGGTTGAAGGGACAAATAAAATGTAGCATGTTTGACTTAGGAATGAGAAGTATAAAGTGTCAGGAGAGAGACATGGGGAAGCAGAGCACAGAGAGACTCTGACTCTCCAAGTCAGATACGGAATGTATATTCCAAAGGCACACCCCCAGTGAGCCACCCCCTCTAGCTGCTTCCTCCAGTTAACCCCAGGGGACTAACTCACTGGTCGGGTTAAGACTTTTATAACCCAGTCATTGCACCTCAGCCTTCCCAGCATGTGCCTTCAGCCAATAATGAGGAATGTAATGAGTGTGTTATTTGATAGATACATGTTAATTTTACTTTTTAATAATTGTCATACTCTTTGCAAAGTAGTTTGCCACTTTGCACCAATTGTATGTGAATAGTTCTGTTCCTACACATCCATGCAACACAGAGTATGGGACAGCTTTTAATCTTAGTGATCTACTAGTGTAAAGGTATCAAATTTTGTTAAGTTGTACTTCCAGAATGAGCACTGACCTTGAGTTCTCTTTCTTGTGCTTACCAACCAGAACTGTACGTGCCATTTCCTCGTTAGTGTCTGTTCAAATCTTTGGATTTTTTAAAAAAATTATTGACTTTTGAGAGCTTTTCATACATTTTGAATATAACTCCTTTATCAGATATATGATTTGCAAATATTTTCTTCAAGTTTGCAATGTGTGCTTTCACTCTTAAAGGTATCTTTTCAGCAGCTGGCAGTGGAAGTTTTAACATTTGACAAAGTCAGTTATTCAAACTGCTCCTCCACAGATTGTGCTTTTGGTGTGTACCTATTAAAGTTTTGGCCAATTTATAGTCACAGAGTGTTTTTTTCCTGCCTTGGTTTTTTCCTGCACGGTTTAGAGTTTTCAGTTTTACGTGATAATCTGTGATCCATTTTGAATTAATGTTTTCATATTACGGAAGGCATTAAGCAAAATATTTTTGCATACGTATATACAACTTTTCAGTACTGTTTGTTTAGTAGTCTCTTCTTTCTTTACATAATTTTCTTTGGAATGTTCTAAAAAAAATCAGGTGAATATATTGAGGTTTCTGTACTGTCAAAATATTTTCGAGCTCTTTGTTTTGCTCCTTTTCCTCCTTTGTGTATCTTTATGCCAGTTCAACACCTTGTTTATTACTGAGTCTTGAAAGTTGTCTAAGTCCTTCAACTTTATACATTTTATCCATGCTAATTCGATTATTCTAGACTGTTTTAATTTCCTCATAAATTTTAGAACCAGCTTGCCAGTCTACAAAAATGTCACTATTGCTAGTGTTTAGACTGGGATTGGATGTGTAGAGTCGAGTCGTCTTAGGAAACTTAAGTATTTGACTGATGAACGTGGCATCAGTCTCAATTTATTTTTTTAGAGCACAATTTTGCATTTTGTCTGATTGTCCCTATGTTTCTCATAATTTCAAGGCATGAAAAAAGATGATTAGAAGTCTGAAAAGAGATGTTTTTGCTTTGCTTTGCTATTAGAAGTCATGCCCCCTTTCACTGTGAAGCGTAGTATCAGTGATTGCATGCGCTTTGCTAAAACCTGCTTAGAATGGCTGCACGTATGTTCCTGAGAGACGCTGATGTGGTACTCATCTTAGACAGAAGTAAAAATCCTTGGGATGAAATTAAAATGACTTAAAATTAAATAAAATTGAAAGCTCAGTTTCCTAGTTCACTGTCCCTGTGAACTGATCAATAGTCACATGACTGGCAGCTATCCCATTTGCCAGGACAGAAGTAGAACTTCCCGTTATTATTTAAACTTCATGACACGAGTCTGCATTTTTCTCTTCGTGTCTACTATCCCTGTCTGCCTCAGTTTTGATTCCAGTCTTACTCCTGCAAGAAGGAGAAGGTTGTCATTTTTCAGAGTTTGCAGGGCTGGACTCCTTCAGCTTCTCTGGTCTTCTCATGCTATGTTGGAGAAATTAAAATCGATTCCTGTTCTCAGTATTGTGCTTCAGTATTGTCTAGGAATACAGATCTGTCACACCCCACCTCACCAATTCCTGGCTTTTTCTTATTCTTAATACTCTAACAGGAATACAGTGATGGTCTTGGTGTATTTATCAGTAGTTTAACATACTTCTTATATTTTGAAGTTGGTTGCTTACCTTGTTATCCATTTTTCTTTCTTTCTCTTTAGGTTTTTGTAATGCATTGTCCATGAAATTTAGGTTTTCTGTTTTTATATGAGATTAAGATGTTGAAAACCTATCAAGTCATGTTATCATCTCTCCCCTTCTTGATTTTGTCCGCTATTCTATTAATTATTGAAAGAATGTTGTAAAAATATGTAACTCTAATTAAATATTTTGTTTCCTTTCAGTTCTATTAATTCTGGTTCATAAAATTAAGAACTCTATAAATTTTAGATATAATTTATGACTGAAAAATCGTTGTGATGTACTATGCTCTCTCATTAGGAAATGTCATTGTTATAATACTTTTTGTCTTGAAGTCTACTTTTCTTATACAAATATAAACATACCAACTTTTTTGAACTTATCTTTCTCATGGAATATTTTGAATAGTTTTATTTTCAAAAGACTTGTACTTCATGCTTAAAGTTTACCTTTTTTAGGTAAGTTCAATAAAGTTAGAATGTTTATATTTATATGAGAAAAATTTGCATTTGCCTTTTAAGTGACGTTGTTAGATCATTTACATTTAAACTAATTTTTCATAGAGTTGTTTTTAAGTATAACGGTTGGCTGTTGGTTTTCCATTTGAACCTGATTTCTTCTTATTTGACTATTTTCTTTGTTTCCTTTTTAGATCATTGAATTTTCCTCTTCTTCCTTTGTAGCTCATCTGTTAAGTTTTGAGCATACAAACATCTTGTAATTATTCTGAAAGGTTACTATAGGACCAACAATACGCATCTTTAACTTTAAAGGCTATTTAAGGACTTTTTTTTTCTTTTTACTATTAACAGTTCCTATTTCACACATCACATTTCTCTTTCCTGACACTTTACACTTGTCATTCCTAATTCAAACTTCCTACTTCTTATTTACCCCTTCAACCTTTTCACTTATGATTTCTCAAATGTGATAATCTGAGAATAGTTAATTCCGTTTAACTGCCCTTGGCTCATTCTTGGTGTTATTGTTGCCATGCATGTATGCCAACACATGGCGTAAAGCATACCTTACGCTACAGCTTCTAATTGTAAAATTCAGTCTTTCTTGTTATGTTTTTGTCTTAGGAATTGAACCCAGGGGTACTTAACCATTAAGCTATATCTGCAGCCCTTGTTATATTTTTATTGTGAGATAGGGAAACTTAACCTGTCTACTTTCCTGAAACTGCTCTTGAACTCACAATCCTCCTGTCTCAGCCTTCTGAGTTGCTGGGATTACGGGTGTGTGCCACCACAACTGGTAAAAATTTAGTTTTTTGAGAGGAAAGGCAAGTTTTATTTTACCAAATATTTATTCCTTCTACTTCTTTTAAATCCTTTATCTGGTAGCATTTCCTTCCTTTCTGATGAACACTCTTCAGTGTTTCTTGGAGTACAGATCTATGTTCTTTCTTCCTTCTCTCTTTCTTTCTTTCTCTCTGTGCTGAGGATGGAGCCCAGTGCCTTACAGGTGCTAGGCAAGCACTCTACCCCTGAGCTACCACCCCAGTCCTTATGGTCTTGTATTTAAAGAAAATTTTCATCATTTGTACAGTACAGGTGCAATTTCCTTGCCATTGAATTGCTATCATTTTTTAATAAATGTAAACAATCTTTCTTATAATTTCTCCCCTCTTTGTAAAGCATCCTTCTTTTCCCCTTACCATTTTTAAAGCTTTTCTTTATCTTACCAACAATCTTACCATGCTGTGCCTAAGTCCAAATAACTGAACTGGGCAATGTGTCACAATAAAGGCATATTATAATTAAATATTAAGTGAAATATGTCACCTCCCAAACTATTAAATATAATACAATATTTTTATAAATATAAAAACACTTAAAAGAAAAGTATTTTGTGATAGAATATAAGCATAATAAGTTTATTTATAAAATAATAAAAGGGATATTACACATGGAATTTAGGTTGATAGCTCTTTGGAGGGCAATTCAATGGCATGGGAGGATGATAATGCAGATAAAGGTAATTGTCATGACACTACACTGTTTCAATAGTGGATTGAAGGTACTTGTTATATTACTATAATTGCTAGTCCAATTAATCATGGGCAGCTGATGAGATGTGATTGAGTTCTATGATGAGGAAATTTTATGAATTGTAAACTAGAAGTGATCCAATGTTTATGCCCTCAGTGCATAGGAACAATGAGAAGGAAAATGATTTTCTGATTCCCCAACCATAATTGTACTTTGTTGTTCTAATACTGGGAAAATATATATAGGCCTGGTTAATAACTGTCATTGTGATAATTGAAAAATATTTTTATATTTTCCTTCACTTCCACCAGTGGAAAACAACTGATAAAGATATAGCTTGCACAGTTATAAATGTCACTGTATATACTAGGGCCATATATATAGAAATGTGCTCCATAGGTATGAGAATTATGTCACTGTTTTTGGTGTTTTAGGAACAAAACTATAATGCACTAATAAAAAAATTAAAAAAGATACAGTTTGCAGACATATTGGCAAATTTCTAATTGTTCTCTTAGTCTAAAATAACAGTCTTTCCCCTAAAAAGATTTCTGACTCTAATGGGAATATCCCCCCCTATAAATGTAATGTGTGCTAAATATTGATTGGTATTTGATGTTACATAACACTTCAAGAGTGAAAAGACGTTGTTTGATAAATTCTACTATGTCAGAATTTGTTCATTTTCTTGGTGAACTTAGAAATCAGTAGATAATGATTATTTGCTCATCATATTTTTGTTATCAAGCAATTATAGATGTCAAATGTGTTTTATATATCTATGTTAGATAGGGGAGCACCTATAAGTTGCCTTTGTGCAGTAGATTTTCAATAACTACAATAATGGGAATACTATTTTCAGATAACAAGCCAATGACATTTTACTCCAGCAGAGTCAATTTTTAAGTTGTTCTAAATATATCCCATCAATAGCACATACTTAGTGGAATCATATTGTTAGTATATCTCATTTTATTATCCTAAATTTTATTGTACTTCATAGATACTGTGCTTTATACAAATCAAAGCTTATAGCAACGCTTTTTTGGTCAAGTCTATGTATTGGCACCATTTTTTTCAAAAGCGCAGAAGATTGTAAACACTTAAGAAAAAAGTTTGGTTAATTAAGGTATATGCACTTTAAAAAAATCATAATGTTATTGCACACATAATCAACCACAGTGTAGTGTAAATATAACTATACACATGGGGAAACCAAATGGGTTCAAATGGAAACTGTAATATTATCACACATTTCTATTTTTCCTGTCCAGCCTTCAAATCATACCTATATATTGTTGATCATTTAATCTTCTAAGAAATGTATCTTGTACTTTATATATCTCTCTAATTCAAAGAAGTAAGAGGTCTTGATAAGACCATGTGACTATTGCTAAGTATACTCTCAACTGGACACTAGCTCTGGCCCCTAGCATTGACTCTGCTATGCTCTATTTCCAGGGTCATATTTCTCCTGGTCACATCTGCTACAACCACCTGTGAGCTGAATTAGTGCCCTGGGGTTTGAACACAGTCAGCACGTGATCTTTTATATGAGGTCTCCGTTTGTCTACAGCTTTTCAGACCCCCCTCTTCATCTTTTATTTTCTTGCTTCTATCAATCACAGCTGGGAGTAACCCCATCTACCACTTGATGAAATCTGAACGTATGAAGTGATTTCTTTTCTACAAGAGCAGACCATTATGAACAATTTAGACTTTGAGTTGGGCAGAGAAGAATACTGGGCTGTGAGGAATTTAATCTCCTTTCAAATCTTCAGGCCAGGGCTGAGTCTTAGAGTTCGAAAAGAAGATAAAAAAACTCTTTCCAGTAATATGATTTCAAGGCTACAGGGAAAGCCCTTCTCCCAACAGATTCTCCTCATCAAATGTATATAATCTTTTTAATGGAGGACGAGACCCTTCCTTTTATAAGAGAGAAAAATAGCACTGTAAATCTCCCTGAGGAGAGGAACACAGGCCATGTGAATGTTGGTGATACCTCTATGGAGGTTACTAAATGACAGACACCTTTTTTAGTACTTATTATTACTATTACTTTTCTGTCAACTCTCAGGAGGACTTTTTATTATTCTCATCTTACACATGAGGAGAAAAGCAGAGAGAAATTAAATAATTTGCCTAGCCCTTCAGTTAGCTGGTGCTCAAGCTGGAATTCAAATCTAAGTAATTTGGATTCTGAGATTTTTCCTTAAACACTACACCATACTGCCTCTCTATAGCAGGATGAAAGAAAACAAACAAAAACCCCATGTTTCTGGTTCTCAGAAAAAGGTGGACCCTAGAGGAGAAAGGGGTGTTCATGACCATATGTAGTAATTGCAGAAGGGAGAGGGCCAAAGGAAGCTGTGGAATGGGTCACAGGATTTCTGGCAAGAAAGCTTAGATGTGGGAGAGGGGCAGGATCAGTAGGGAATCAGAATTCTTGAGAGGAGATCATAGATTAAATGAGAAATTTTAGTGGCAGAAGCAAGGAGAGCAAAATGTTAAGCTAATAGCCCAAGGTTACAATACTATTTTCTCAAAACTTTGGGAAATGTCAGTTCCTCCTTTATTAAATACACATAAATGAATAAAAAGACATTTTTGGAGCACTTTTAGGTTTACAGAAAAATTAAGGAGCAAATACGGGGGCACCTCCATATAGTCCCCATCCAATTTCCCCTAGTGTATAGAGTTGGGAACAGAGAGTAACATCCATTAATATCGATGAGTCTACACTGACACATACTTTTTGCCCAGAGTCTAATTTACATCAAGGTTCACTCTCAGTGTTGTACAATCTGTGTGATTTAATAAATGTATGCTGATCTGTGTCTTCCACTCTAGCTTAATATAGAATAGTTCACTGCCCTAAAAATTCTGCCTGTTACCCTTACACAAATTCCTTATATCCTGGAACCAAGTGATCCATCTTTTTATAATTTCCACAATTGTGCTATTTCCAGAAATCCAAATGTTTGGAATAATATACTTCGTAGCCTTTTTAGATTGGCATATATATCACCTAGTAATATGCATTTAGAATTCTTCCATATCTTTTCAGGGTTCAAAAGTTCATTTCATTTCAGCAATGAGTAGTAACATGCCATTGTCTGGATGTTCCACAGTTTGTCTCTACATTCACCTATAGAGAAACATGTCGGTTGCTTTCAATTTAATTAATCATGAATAACACTGCTATAAATATTTTGGGTAAACTTTTGCATGGGAATAATTTTCAACTCGTTTGTATAAATACTAATAGTTTTTTTTTGGTGAATCAATGATAAAGCTAAGTTTTATTTTGTAAGAAACTGCTATATGATTTTTCAAAGTAGCTATACCATTTTACATTCATGCAAAATAATGAAAAATTTCTCTTTTTCCATATCCTTTCCAGCATTTGGAACTGTGTGTAAATTTTGACCTAATAGGTATGTATCTAGTCTTAATTTGAGTTTACCTAATGATCATGATGTTGAACCTTTTTTTGTATGTTTCTTCTTCTTCCCTTTTTTGATTTGCATTTGGAATTCTATTTCTACCATTACTATTTGTTGAAGAGAATGTCTTTCCTTCATTGTATTATTTTTGCCTTTCTGTCAAACATTACTTGGCTATATTTGTATTGTTCTATTTGGAGATCTTTATTCTTTTACATTGATCAATTTGCCTATTCTTTTGCCAATATAACACTGGTTTGATTTTTATAGCTTATTTTAAGTCTTCGGGTTGCCAACTCCCCACCTGTGCTCTCCCTAATACTCTTCTGACTATTCTGGACCTTCTGCCTATTTATATAAAATTTAGAATCAGTGTGCTGATAGACACCACATAATTTACTGGGATGGTGATTTGGACCAATAAGAAATAAGAATCTACAGACCAAATTGGGGAGAACTGAAATCTTTATAATATCAAATCTTGAATATTTAATGCTCATTGACATCAAATATCTCTTCATTCATTTATTTCTCTTTGGTTTTATTAATCATGGTTTTACAGTTTTCTTCTTATGTAGTACACATTTTGACAGATTTATTCATAAATATTTAATTCTGGGTGGTACAACATAAATTATGTGCTTTCAATTTCAGATTGATATTTTGCAGAGTTGGTATATAGAAAAGTTATTGACTTTTGTGTATTAACATCACATGCAATCTTATTTTGACCATTTGCTCATTTGAAGAGGTTTTTATTGTTGTTGTTGCTGATTATTTTGACTTTTCTTCATAATTGGTATGAAATCATCTATAAAAAGATAGTTTTATCTCTTCCTTCCCAATCAGTATAGTTTTTCTTTCCTTTTGGGTCTTATTGAACTAAGTAGAACTTCAAATATAATGTGGAAAAGGAATGGTCAGAGGGAATGTCCTTGCCTTGTACCAGAGTTTAGTGAGATAACACCTCATTTCATGTCCTTAAGTATGTTCTAAGTTTTTTTTTTTTTTTATCTTTTTTGGCAGCATCCTTGCCAAGTTAAGAAAGTTTCTCTCTACTCCTAGTTTGCTAAGAGTTAATTTTTTTTTTATCATCAATGAGTGTTTCAATTTGTCAAATGCTTTTAGTGCATCTACAGCCAAACTCATGTGATCTTTATTCTGTTGCCTATTGATGTGATGAGTTACGTTAATTAATTTTGAATTTCAAACTGCAATAGATTCTACCTGTTTCTGGTATGTAATTATTTTTATATAGTGTTGGATTTTATTTGCCAAAATTTTATATTTATGTTCATGAGAGCTATTAATCTATTATTACTTTTGTTGTAGCTTCTTTGTCTAGTTTTGCTAATAGATTAATGTTGGTTTTGTGGGATTAAATAGAAAGTATCTCCTTTGCTTCTATCTTCTGGAAAATATTTTAGAAAATTGGTGTGTTTCTCCCTTAAATGAATGGTAGATTTTTAGCAATGAACGCATCTGGGCATTTTGCTATCTGTTTTGTAAGGTTCTTAATTATTGATTTCATTATTTAATAGATACAGTCCTATACAGATTATGTCTTTCTTCTTGTGAGAGTTTTGGCACAGTGCTTCTTTCTAAAAATTTATACTTTCCATCTAGGTCACAAATTTGTGAGCATAGGATTCTAATAGCATTTTTTAATTATACTTTTCATGTCCATGGGCTCTGTACTGAGGCCCTGTCGTTCTTTTCTGGCATTAGAAATTTGCCTCATATTTCTTTTTCTTTTAATTTGGTTAATGGCTTATCAATCTACTACTCTTTCTCCTTATTTAATAATATGTATGTTTTCAATGCTATTCATTTCCCTCTGAGCACTATTTCCATTCTATTCCATAATTTTTCGAGATTTCATTTTCATTTTCCTTTAGTTTAATATTTTAAAATTCTTTTTTGAGATTTCTTCTTTGAGCCATGTATTATTTACAAATGTGTTGTTTTAGCTCCAACTATTTTGAGAATTTCCAACTATATGTTACTGAGAGGAGACATTACATAATATCTGTTCTTTCATATTTGTTAGAGTATAGTTTATGCCCCAGAATTTGATATGTCTTGGTATGTCTCTAAAGAGCTTGGGGACAATGTGTACTACAGCTGTACTGGATGAAGTACAGATGATAATGATATACATTTAATTGAAAATGCTATTGAGCTCTACTATGTATGTACTGATCACATTACTGGTCCTGTCTATTAGTGATAGATGTGTTGAAGTCTCCAATTGGAACAGTGGATTCATCTATTCCTCGGATTTCTATAATGTGCATTTCTATCTTGTATTTCTCATGTATTTTACTGGTTTTTTTATTAGGAACATATACATCATTATATCATCTCGCATAATTGATCTTTTATTATTAAGTAATATCCTATTTTTGTCTTTGATATTTTTTCTTTACCTGAAGTTTGCTCTGTCTGAAATTATTATAACTATTCCGGTTTCTTTCTGTGAATATTATAATGACATTGCTTTTTCCTCCCCTTCACATTTTTTTTAAAGAGAGAGAAGGTGAGAGAGAGAGAAGGAAAGAAAAAAATTAATTCTTACTTTGTTCTATATTTCTTGTTTTTCCTCCACTTTTTGGGTATATGGTGCTGGAGATCAAACACAGGTCCTTGTGCATGGTGGGCAAGTGCACTTTTACTGAGCCATCTCTCCAGGCCAATCTTTGCTTTTAATGTATAATGATAATTGCATTTTAAGTGGATTTCTTGTAGACAGACTATAGCTGGGTCTTGTTTTTGGTCCATCATGATAATCTCTGTCTGTTATTTGGTTTATTGAGACCAGGGACATTTAAATTGATTTCTGATATGTTTACATTAATATCTATCATATGTGATACTCTTTTTTGGTTATTATGTTAATCTTTTATTTTGATTTTTTTCTTATACTATTTTTTACTTTGACTTTTATTATTTTAATTGGGCACTTTATTTTTTCATTTTATGATCATTCTTAGATCTAGAGTTTGTAATATACATTTATAATTAATCCAAATCCTCTTTCAAACAACACTTTATTCACAGATAGTCCAAGTACCTTAGAATAACAATTTTTTCTTAATTTTTCACACTTCCGTAGATTCTATTATGGCTGTCACTCATCTTATGCATGCATTCATTGCACATATACACTTATTTATAAATAAAAACATGATTTTTCTTACTATGAGTTGAACTAACAGAAAATTCATTCAAAATAACAGTATCATCAATATGTCTAATATATATTTAACTTTACATATTTTGCTCCATTCTATTTTATTTGCAAGCATTCTGATGGGTGATGGGTATAATTATCAGCTTAGTTCTTTTATAGGTAAGCTGCCTTTTATTCCCACTGTCTTCCTGAAGGAATTTTTTCTGTCTTGTGGAATTTGGATAGATTTAACTTTGTTGGTTTGTTTTTGTTTTTGACATTTATCCTGTAGGTTACTGAGAGTCCTAAAATTGTGATTTGATGTCTGAAATTCATTTGAATAAATTATCAGTCATCTTGTTTCAAATATTTCTTCTGTACTTTTTTCTTTCTTTCCTTCTCTCTTTCTTTCTTACTCTTGTATTCCCATAATATGTATATTAACCTATGGTTGTCCTGCAATTTCTGAATAAGCTGTTGTTTTTTATTTCTTTCATTTTAAGTTTTTGAAGTTTCTATTCACATAGTTTCAGTCTCAAAAGATCCTTTCCTCAACTATGCACACTATGTTAATGAACCCATGAAAGCTTTTTTTATTTTATGTAACATATTTTTGATCTCTCACATTCTTTTTTATTGTCTTGAATTTCTTTTTTCTTTTACTAACACCCATCTTGTTTACTTTTTTGTTAGAATCTTGAGCATATTAGTTAGTAATTTTAAAATAATAGTAGTCTGATATTTCTAGTATCCCTACCATCTCTTAGTTTGGTTCTGATATTTACTATCTCTTCATTTATTTTTCCTTTTTGGTATACCTTGAATTTTTTTCTGCCAGAAACCAGATATGATATATGATATTAAAGGAGCAGCAGTAGATAGACCTTTGTAATGTTGTGGTAAGAATTAACAAAAAGGGGTACATCTGTAGTCCTATGATGAGACCTCTTTTTAGTCACCCTTGACCTGACTGTGAATGTCACACTTCAAAGTTTTAAACCCTTAGGTGAGACAGGGTTGCTAGAAGGGTTTGGAGTTGGGCAGTTCTTTTCTCTCACATAGTAGGTTAAAGGGATCTTGAATCAGGTGATTCCCTTCCTCCAGATCGCTTAGATTCTGATAAAACCCTTGGTCATTTAGATGCATAAGCTCTGATCAGATATTTTCTCTTAAAAACCAACATTATTAAGAAGAACTGAATATAATTTAAAAAAAATTCAGACTAGCTAGTTTTCCCTTCTTTCCCCAGTAAGCTTTTGGAAATAAAATGCAAAACTGTGATGTGTTCCTTTTAGATTAGTCACTTGGAGTTCATATTTCCCAGAATGATTTGCAGTGAACCCTGGTCAACTTGTCAACTATTATTCAAGTTTTCCTACAACAGTATGGGGTCCCATGGAGGCTTTTGCTTGTGGGTCTCCACTCTGGTAACATTTGTTTTCTACCTGTCTGTCTTTCCAATTGGGAGGGCAGGAAAGTAGTTTTTCCTGTGACTCAAGTTCTCTGATAGATCTAAGTGGTCTATTCTATTTGTTTCTGGTTCAGCTATTTGCTGGTTAGGATAGAATGGTAACTCCAAAACTCCTTACATACTGCATGTTTAAGTTCATTTAACTATAAATTTGATAATTGTAAATTAGACAGATCTTTCCTGGCTCTCCCCCACCCCCGCCTACAGGAAAAGTTAATAGTTCTAGTCATTTATACTAAAATATCTGGAAGCATCCTGGGTCCCACTTATGTCCACTCGATAGCTCAGGTAGCTCAACTACAGTGTTATGACTTTGCTGGCATTGGCGGGGGTGTCAATCTGAAGTGTGAAGGCAAATGAATGGGATTCATCTTGATGGATCGCCAAGTCTCTCGGAATGGAATCATATAAATCATGATGAAAAATGGACTGTGAGACTCACTTCATAAATCCTGGCCCGGTTTTCAAAGGTAGCATCTTGCATTCTCAAAATCAGTGCTCAGCATTTCAGATGTAAACCTGCAGCCTGACTCCTGCAGGAGTTAATGTGCTAGCATTTTAACAAATTGAACCATTTCATTGGCCTATTTATCAGTTCAAGCTATTTGGAAATGTTGCGACCATATGTCGTCCATTGAAATGAACACTAAACACTGCATTTATAAATGATAATTTATGACTCATAAATGTCTTTGCTATTAGAGCCATTCTGCCACTGTGAATGGAGTTGATAGCAGGTTCTGAGCTCTGTGGTATGTGTATGCTTTTTCCTTTTATGGAATGTTGTAGATATTATAGCTTTAATGCCTCATAGAATGTTATTTTAAAAAAGCTGTGCATATCAAAAAAGATTGTGTTTTTATTCTAGATTTTCATATTCATAAATTTGACAGGCAGGTTAAATATATGTGTGCATGTGAATATGGCAAAGATATTTTATATGTGTGTGTAGACAAAGATTATAGAAATATAATTCTAACATGTGAAAGTTACATCTTATTATCTGTCCAGGTCTTAGATTTACTCCTGCAATTGAAACTGTTAGTCATTTACACTAATATCTTCTCTCTCCTTCCAGACTGACTTTGAGCTGGATATATGGCACCCTGGGATAAAGACTATATTATTCACTTCCCTTGAAAATAGGATGGCAAAATTGACTGGTCAGTGTAAGCAGTGAAACCTTCCAAGAAACCACATTAAAATATAGCTAGATTACTTTGCATGTTTTTATTAGTACGTTCTTCACCCTGCTGACTATAAATGTGGAAGTCAGGCTGCACTTGAGCTAACATTTGGACACTGAGAATCGTGGACTGTGTTAGACTTGCAACAAACCTGGATCCCTGACAGACTTATGAAGCCATATATTAATCCTGGACCTTCTAGCTTGCACTAATTTTTTTAATGAACAAAAGAAGGAAAGTGGAAAGCTTATTCCTTTTCTACACAGTCATACTTATTTTTTGAAACAGTCCTGACTTTACTGACACATGCATATTTTCCTGATTTTAAAGATTTAATCTCATTAGGAACAAATATATACTTTATAAATTTGAGAAAATCTCTAGAACTCTTTTTGGGCCTTAGTTCATTACTCTTATTATTTATATGCCATCTGCAATGTTCAATGAGGCCTGCCTAGGAGACACCATGCATTAGTGTTGGATTTTCAGTCAGACAAGCTTGGTCAACTGAGAGATAGGGATACCTCCTGGGAAATTTCCTGGTAGCTGGGAGACAAATTTACATTAGAAAGCAGGTGTTCTGATGGTTTTCTACTGTTGGCATTCATTCTACAAGTGTCCAGTTCTATATCTAACAATTACATCACTATTTGTCATTCACCATAAATTATTACAATTTAATATTTGTACATGTAAATATACATTTATAGTTAGAACAGTTTTTTCAGTGAGAGTTTTAGTGTGTTGTTTCAAAATTCTGATGTTTTGGGGAATTTGTGACTGCTTTGATTAATATGCACAGTGAATACCATGGCATTTATTTCTCAAGAGAATTGTGTATTTGAGATTCTTGTCACACAGTTAGATGATGCGAGAACCATAAGGTTGTAGCCAGTGAACCTCTATTGCCTGGAAAGAGATTTCTTGTTAAAAAGACAATTCGAAATTTTAACTTAGGGAGGGATGAACCAGAATGGATCCCAATCCCTCTTTGGCTTTTTCAATGTCAAAATGTGATACTCTGTCTAATTACCTCATGTACACAGGCTAAACTTTTTTTTTTTAATGAATTTAACCCTTTTGGTGCTGGGAATCCTTCCATAATATTTAACCATTTCAATAATTTATTTTAAGAGTGCCTCCTATGTGAACATTACTGTTTTAAGCACTGCAGGTCATAAAAGATGAATTTCTTAAAGAATTTAGAGTTTTGGGGATTGGAGATTTAGCTTAGTGACAGAGCACTTGCCCCTAGCATGCTTAAGGCCCTGAGTTCAGTCCTCAGCCCTGAAAAAAAAAAAAAAAAAAAAAAAAGAATTTAGAGTTTAGTGGCAAGAAAAACAAAAGCATTAATAATTTAAAACTAATTAGGTGAAGTAAAAAAATAAAACGAAGTGTTTCAATTCCCCTCAAAATATCCATTTGTAAGAAATCAGCTTAAATTTAAGAAATTAATCTTAATGAGCAGCACATTTATTTTTTAAATTTTGTTCTGTAGATGTCCTATGATGCTCTGGATAGGTATTATTGATCGTGGTGATAAGAGAGAAATGAGAATGCAAAGCAGATGTGGTTAAATATAAGTAAAGAAATGTTGGAAAATGCTTCAGTTCAAAGGACCAATTTGAATGGAACTTGAAGATAAATAAATTTCTCCTATTCAATCAATTTAGGGAAACAATCAACAATGTAGCATACTCCTTACCCCCCTGAGAATCCAAATAATTCTTATGCAATAACTTACTTCTGGAAAATTTACAATCCAAGCATTTGTATTGCTTATAGGGGCAAAATATTGAAGAATCAAGAGATTGGGGTGTGGGCGATGTTGTGGGGGTAATTCTGGTTTAAAAATATATGCACATCATATTGTTACTTTATATGCATTTATAATTGTAAAATAACTCTTTAATTGAAATTTAAAAAGAAAATCCAAAATTACAAAACTTAAAGATACTGTAATATACATATATGTGCTACATATCTAGCATAATTGTATTTAAATAATTTGTTTTTAGTTTTTGGAAGAAGGAAAATCCTACAGATAAATTTCAATATAATTTGGAGCAAACATATCTGTATTCCTAGATTTTAAAGTAAATAATATTATAAAATAGCATTTTTTATTCTTGTATTTTGTATAGGGAAGAATTCAAAGATAATTCACAAGAATCTCAGGCCCTGGCATGCATACATCTGTTCTCAACTATTTAACCAAATATAATTTAGGATCTGCTGTGATGGATTGTCGGGAATTTATTTGTATATTTATTTATTTATTCATTCATTCATTCATTTATTGTGGATACCAAGGTTTTAGCCCACGGGGTGCTTACACACTGAGCCATATCCCCAGCACATTTTCATTTTTTGTTTTGAGATAGTTTCTCAGTAAGTTGCTTTGGGTCTTGTCAAGTTGCTGAGGCTGGCTTTGAAGTTGTGATCCTCCTGCTTCAGCTTTCCAAGTTGCTGGGTTCACAGGTATGTACCAGCTCACCCAGCTCATTTAGATCCCATGTCACCTGACCTTAACAAAAGATGCATATATTCAAATAGCCTGTCCCGATCAGGAATTCTGATCGGGTTCCTGAGAAAAATTCAAAGACTAAGAAATTTGATGTGTGGAGGATTCTCCATTTTTGACTTGGAAGATGGAATAGGTCGTGTGGCAAAGAGTGCCTCTAACAAAACCCTAAACAGATTCCAGTTGCGAGCAATTGCGGCCCCGCTGCCCATCAACCCCCAGATATAAAGCAGCAAGAAACGGACCTCTGATATAAAACTAACAAGAACTGAATTCTTGTGAAGATCTGAATGTGCTTGAAAGAGAAACTCAAGCCTCTGATGTGACCCCATCCCTGGTCTGAATTCCACTCTTAAGAGCCCTGAGCAGAGAGTTCAGCCATGCTGTGCTGACCTCTAGAACTGCGAGTGAACAAATGGGTTTCATTTTGTGCCCATAATTGTGTGATGACTTGTCATTCAGCAGTAGAAAATCAACACTAAAATATTTTTCACATTTTATCTACATGTATATACATTATTTCAAATGTTTTCAAGCTCTTAAAATGGCTTATTATTCTGCATTTTTCTGTGAACATTTGAATCTGTGTAACTGTACTTCAATAATTTTAATTAACAGTGATCAGCAAACATTTTCTATAAAGGCCTATACAGTACATATGGAGTCTAAGTCATATGGTGTCTATTGCCACTATTCAACTCAGATGTGGAAAGGTGAAATTAGTCATAGATAATACATTAATAAATTGTTGGTCATGTTCCAATAAAACTTAATCCACAAAATAGAACATGAGCCACGTTTGTCCGTAGGTTGTGGCTTGTCAACTCACACAATAATCTACTGCGCATTTTCATTCTTTTTTAAACTATAATTTGTGTCCAGTTTTTATTTTTCACAAAGCTTAAAATTATTCTAACCTATTGTTTAAAAATTCTTGAATTTCTTTAGAACAATGAATAGAATAAACACACACACGTATTGTATATGCCCAGTTGTACATGGTGGAACTGTGCACACATAATTAAATTTGACATTCACAAAGGAGTACTCCTGTTACTTACTGTGATACATTTTGACGTTCCAATTTCTTTTCTATCCTATATATTGTTTTGTTCTGTATTCTTAATCATTCTAGCACAACCATTAAACCAATTAAAATTTTAAAAATTTCCAGTGACTCAGGAGACTGAGGCAGGCGAATCACAAGTTCAAAGCTAGCCTCAGCAACAATCAGGCCCTAAGCAACTTACTGAGATCCTGTCTCTAAATAAAAAATAAGCTGGGGACAAGGGTCAATTGTTTTGTGACCCTGGGTTTAATTCCTGGTACCAAGAAAAAAAATTTTTGAAAACTATTCCCTAAAGTATATTCCATGAAGAATACTGTAGATTTAGAGTAAGTTAATGGCTGAACATGTTGGTGCAAGTTTGTAATACCAGTGAAAGGACTTTGAGACAAGAGGATCACATGTTAGAGGCCACTGGCAACTTAGCTAGACCTGATCTCAAAATAAAAAGTGAAAGGTTGTATGTATGGGTCAGTGCTCCTGGGGTTAATTTCCAATAGTGTCAGTGGTAGGGGTTCTTCTCATATTAAACTTTAGTATATGTTAATAATTTCTCATTATATTCTCTCCAATAATTAATACAATTTGTTTCTCTTACACAGTCCATTATTTTTCTTTTCAATTTTGAAATAATTTCAGATTTATAGAAAAGCTGCATAATTATTAAAAGAGAGTTCCCAAATATTCCTAACTTCCTTTAATGTTTACATCTTACATAACTGTAATGCAATTCTAAAGCCAGGAAAGTACAATTATATAATTTTGGTCTCTAAACTATATACCTTAACTCAAATTTCATCAATATCCTTTTTCATATACTTTTTTTTTCTGTCTAGGATTCTAGTAAGGATTCATGTTAGCTTTTCATCACTGCATCCAAAATACCTGACATGAACAGCTTAAAGGGAGAACGATGTATTTGGGAGAACAATGTATTTTGTCCCAGACTTACAGTCTGTAATTTGGTAGTTTGATGGCTCCAGGCCTGATATGAGTTCCAATATTTTGACAGAAGAGAGTATGGTAGAGGAAAGCTGTTCAACTCATGTCATCCATGAAGCAGAGAGGGAAAAAGGGGACAGGGACAAGGAATACCTTTCCAGGGCATGTCCCCAGTGAACCTATTTTCTTCAACCAGGTACCACCTCTTAGAATTACCAGCACCTTCCAGTAGTCCATTCAGCTATCAATGGATTAATCTAATGGTGAGATCAGAGCAATCATATTCCAAATACTTCCACAAGTTTTACCTCTGAATATTGCTGCATTAAGAATCAAACTCCAATGTATGAATCTTTGGAGAAAACTTCATTTTCAAACAATAAGAGGATTCCATATTGCATTTAGTTGCTATTTTTCCAGAGACTCTTCTTTTATGGTTTTGAGAGTTTTGAAGAACACTGACCTGTAATTTTTTTAAACAAAATTTTATTTTTCATGATAGTTTTACATATTGATGGGCTTTGTTATTATACTTTCATACATGCACAGATCATCTATACCCCCATTACCCTCCTCATCCTCTCTTCTGCCCTTCTCTCTTTCCTTCTCCACTCTCCATCCCTAGTCTGCAAGGTTGTCCCTAGTTCAGTTGTTAATCCATGTTTCATGAGTTTTTTTTTTTGTCTAAATTTATTGTTCTCTCACTCTTTCCTATATTGTACTCTAAGTTCCTGCTGAGAGAAATCATTCAGCCCTTGATTTTCTAGATTTGGGTAATTTCACTAAGCATGATCTTCTCCATCTCCATCCATTTACCAGCAAAGGCCACGATTTCATTTTTTAATAGCTGAGTGGAATTCCATTGTATGTTTATACCACAGTTTCCTAATCTACTCATCCAATGATGGGCATCTGAGGTGATTCCATAGTTTAGCTCTTGTGAATTCTGCTGCTACAAACATTGATGTCGCTGTGTCACTGTAGTATGCTGAATTTATATCTTCTGAGAAAATACTCAGGAATGGAATAGCTGGGTCGTACCATCCCTAATATTTTGAGGAGTCCCATACTGCTTTCCAGAGTGCTTGCACCTGTTTGCAGTCCCACCATCAGTGTATAAGCGTTCCTTTTACCCCACACTCTCTCTAGCATTTGCTGTTATTTGTATTCTTGATCTTTGCCATTCTGACTGGGGTAAGGTGAAATCTTAATGAAGTCTTGATTTACATTTTCATGATTGGTAAAGATGTAGAACATTTTCTTATATATTTATTGGCCTTTACATTTCTTCTGTTGAGAAGTTTCTGTGTAGCTCTTTTGCCCACTTGTTGACTGGGTTATTTGTGTGTTTGGTAATAAGCTTTTGGTGTTCTTTGTTTTTACTGGATATTAGACCTCTGTTGCAGGCCTACCTGTGCAGATGTTTTTTAGTTTAATAGCATCCTACTTATTGATTCTTCATGGTATTTCTTGGGCTGTGGGGGTCTTGTTGAGGAAGTCAATGTTAGCTCCTATGGTGGAGTGTTGACCCTATTTTCTCTTCTAACGGTTGTAAGGTATTTGGTTAATTTCTAGGTCTGTGATCAATTTTGATTTGACTTTTGTGCAGGGTGAGATGTATGGTTCCAATTTCATATTTCTGAGTGTCCAGTTTTCCTAGCACCATTTGTTGAAAAGCCTGTCTTTTCTTTCTCCAAGTTATATTTTTGCCACCTTTGCTAAATATCATATGGCTATAGATTTGTGGTTTTATCTGTGTATCTTCTATGATATTCATTTTTAATGTTTGATTTTCACATGAATATTTTATACTTAGACATGATGTGAAGTAAGGATAACCTCTAGATGAGATGGAGCATGCTTAACATGCTAACCATTAGCCTTTTAAAGACAGTGATAATACATTTTTAGCTATTTTACTATTATTATAAATGATTTTTTAATTTATGCTCCATCTATCAAATGTACAATGAAATCATTGAGGACTTCCTGTATTCATAGTGTAGCTTGAGATATACCTTTGTTAAGTGAAGGTAATCAGTATTATGATTTATGGAATGTTCCTGATACTTTGGAATTAAATTTATATGTCATTCAACTAGTGACTTATATTAGAATAAATCCACTCATCCTCTCAGTAAACTTTTATAGTATTGGCTTTAAAAGAGCTTCTATGATATATAGGATACCCTTCGGTTAAAGTTTAAGTGCAAATGTAGGCAAAAGAATTATACACTTACAGAAAACTACAGTGCTAAACCAAAAACACCCTTGAGAGCTATATTGAATATTTACTACATGTAGGTCTCAGTTTTAGCAAAATGAAATTTAAAATGCTGCCTATTAAAAAAAATGATAAAAGTAAGAAGTCATGCTTATAAGAGCAGAGGTAGGAGGTTCATGATGTAGCCCAGCAGAGGGATTAAGTTTATATTCGTAGTTATGCAAGTACTTTTCTATCAAACCTTAGAAGAAATCCTTTGCATCCTCTTGACCTCTGTTTTTTACTAGATTGCAAGGCTGCAGGGTGTAGTCTGATTATTTTTGGATTTCACTTGTTAAAACCTTTGTGTGCCTTAGAGGAGCCCTAACTCCAATACAGAATCATAATTCTTCCCGTCCTCTCTTTTCCAAGAAAGAATTCTCCCTGTAAGTATTTAGCTGTCAGTCCACTCATACCTACTTGAAGAAGAACAATATTTTGTAATTATATGATAACAAAAGGAAGGAATTGAATAAAAGATCAAAATAGGAAATAGGAGATAGAAAGACCTAAATTGTTTATCTGATAAAGATTGGAATGAACTGTAACAGATACAGCACAATACTGGGAGCACAGTGTGGAAAAGGATGAGCTCAGAGATGGAGGTAAGCCCTAGGGAAAGAGCTGGGAGCCAGCAGGAAAGAGCCCATTGTCCTCGCCATGCTGGTTGCCCACTGTGTCATCAAGGCCCTTGCCAGATCCCATTAGAGAGTGGGTCAAGTTATACTTGGCACACTTATCTAGTAAACTGTAAGAAGACGCAGAAGGTATGGAATCCTTGGGAAACTATGATACGTTAATGAACTGTACGAGAGAGTATCACACTGTGTAGCGGTGATATTAACAAAGAAAAAGGCAGCGTTTACATGACAGCAAAAAGACAGCTGTGAAGCGAATCCTACCGCTCAGTCAACTGGGTAGAGGAGTTGCGCAACGCCAAACAGCTGGATATTTGGAAACATGTAGGCATTTGTTAGCACAGTCCCTAATTTTTCTAAATAGATTTCCCTTCAGAGCCAGAGCGTGTTCCACACAAGAAAACTGTTTTCTGTCAACACCTTCTTTTTCTGCCTTTTCAAAAGCCATAATGGGATTCCCAAGCACTCTTACCCTCCTTTTTAAAGATCTGCTTTGAAGAGACTTTCAATTATTTCTGAAATAACTCAAATATACCATTTAGGAGCAAAAATTTACCATCCTTGAAGCTATTTAATAAAGGCATATGTCACAGGCTCTTAGACAATTATTAAAGGTGTTAAATAGTGGTCCAGTAATGGAAACAGCACGCGGCTTCCTAAGAAAGTGTTAGAAAGATAGCATCACTTGGATATAGTAAGTTCAGTTTTATTTAAAATAAATTATTAAGTCATTTGCAGTGGTGCATGCCTGTAATCTTAGCTGCTCAGGTTGCTGGGGTAGGAGAGTTTCAAGTTCAAAGCCAGCCTCAGAATCTTAGCAAGACCCTAAGCTACTTAGTGAGACTCTGTCTAAAAATAAAACATAAAAAGGAATTGGATGTAGCTTTGTGGTTAAGTTTCCCTGTGTTCAATCAATGATACCAAAAATTAATTAATTATTAAAATAAAATTTAAATTATGTAAAAAATAAAATATGAATATGAGTTGCTATCTCAACTAAAATATAAGCTCTATATTTTCAGAGATATTCTTGATTATTCCTATAGCTACATTGACTCCCAAATTTACATTGGACATACTTTATAAAAACATATGCTCAGTACTTACCTATAAATTCCATGATAGACTCTATGTATTTTGAAGCCATACTGGAATAACTTGTTCTGGAGTAACTATTACGTATAAAAGGGAAAAAAAGAAATGAAAAATAAAGAAAAATAAACAGATAAACATCAACAATCAATACTTTAATCCCAAACCATGTGGACTGAAGGTCTTTAATTACATCCTTAGAAAAGACAAGGACATCTCTTTTCATTAGGAATTTAAATTCAATCCACTGCAATGTTTTTTTTCCTTGTGCTTTCCACAGTAAAGAGGTGTTATTCTCTGCCTTCAGGCTAATTTGATACTTATTTTATTAAGATATAGACTGGATGCTTTTTTGTGAATTCTTCCTGGTTTTAGTCCATTACCTATCCCTTTTCTGATTCCAATAAAGAAGAGTCCATCATTCACTGAAAGAATGCCCTTGAACTTGTTTTTGCTTCCTGGTACTGTCCCCTTGAACTCTGGCTCTAAGGTTGCCCAACAGCCTGATTTTCCTTAGGAGCAGTCCTGTGCTATCGTTGTATAGGCAGAGGTTCTTTTCTATCATAGCTTAAAGGCAGTGTTCCTTGCCACTGTGCATGCTCATCAAAAAAAATTGGCTTTCACATGCTAACTTTTGCTCTAAATCTTTCTGAAAGGCCTTAATTTGGGCCTTATAATGTAAATTTTCTTGGTTTTCAAGGATTTCTATGCACAGAATATGACATTCTTATTCTTGTTTATTTTTGAGAGGGCAGTCATAGATTTCTGTTGAATTTAAGACTTCTTTACCTTCTTGGGTATAATAACATTTATTGCCACTCTCATGAAAATGCTCTTACCTTTTCCATGAAATTTTTTTAAGTTGAGGTATAACTGAAAAAAGTGAGATGCTCAAGTCTTAATTGTATAATTTGATGTGCTCTTGTGAATCCATATACCTGTATAATTTATATCACTGGAAAGGTACTACACATTCTCATCACTTCAGAATGGCCCTTAGATAAGAGAATTCCTCTTTCTGGACATCCTTAGTAAGAACTATTCTACATTCTCTCATTGTAAGTTAATATTCTGGTTCCAAACATTATGCATATCAGTTATTAGAATGTGCACCCTTTTGTTTAGCTGTTTTCACACCATATTTTTTCATATATCAGTTGGCTATTTATTTTAGTTACTGAAAAATACATGTTGGTATATGTGCTGTAATTCATTCATTCCTCTATTAGTGGGAATGTGAATCATTTCAGTATTCACCTATAATCGATAAAACCGCTAAGAACTACTGTGTGCAAATCATTGTTGTGTAAATATCATCTATAAGACTTTCACACACTAAGATGGCTATGACATCACTAGGTGGTAGGATGTTAAAGAACCACTGTATATATGTTCTTTTGTTGACAAAAATATTGTTACATGGCTCAAGACTGTACTCTCAGTCCATACAGAAAATCAGCTTCCTTTGGAAATTTCAGCCATTAGAGGCAAATCATGTCACTAGTATGTCTGTTGGATTCCTCTTTCCCTCAGCCAGCAGGCTCTTAATCATGTTTTATAAGCATATTTTTATGTGCCAGGCCACTGAATAAACATTTTGCATTTCTTACTCATTTTAGGTAAAGTGCAAGTTGAGATTATGTATTTTGAAGATGAGTAGAAAGATGTTTATCATTAGTAATAATCATCTTTGTTTAAGTTCAGCCAAGCTTATCTAATTTCTGAGTAACTGGAAGAAGAAAATATCATATGTTTCTATTTCTATAAGTACAGATCTGATATCTTCCAGCAGCTTCTATGCCAGTCAAATTCCTAAGGAATCACTATTTTCATCAAGACAGAATCTTTACTTAAACTAACATATGTTGCCTTTCTGGAAAAGAATCTTTAAAGAGGATCTAAATATCAAGCTTGATATCAGTAGTTATCATATCATTCCTCTTTCCTTTTTAATCTAACTAGTTATTTTATCTGGGAAAATTTACACATTTTTCTTAAGGCCACATTTTCACACCAGTGAAATGAAAGTTGTATCAGATGCTATCTAATATTTCTCCTAGTTATGATAATCTGAGACACCATGACTCCACAGTGGTACATTTTCTCCCTTATTAGGAAGAAATAATTTAGTAAAAACAGCCATCACCCTTTTTATCCTCTTTGTGTATACCCTGTTATGTGGTCAAGGGAGGCTAACTATCCACTGAAAGAAGAAATGAATACATGTTGTTGAAAGATATTAGATGCTTACATATCTGAATGCTGAGTTTTTTTCCTCGCTAAAATCTTGATCCACTTGGTGCAATTATTTAAAAAAAATTCATTTATAAGATGTTAGGCAAAGCAATGTAGAATCAATCAGAGGTTCCTCTATTATGTCCCTGCCTTTCTAGCTGCAATACATTTGAACCAGGAAACCATGCTATGAAGTGATGACAGTGGTTAAGCAACAGCTATTCTTTTTGTTTAATTGTTCGAAAGGTTTTGGAAGAGTAAAAATGACAGCTCCAGTTATCCACATGTACAGGGGAATATGTTTTTTTCCCTTATAGTCCTGGAGCTTTTTCTCACCAAAGGCTCTATTCCAATAAGAAACAAAGAAGAGTAAAAGCAGATGAAAAGTGTTTGCTATTTCCTGGAGCCTCAAATGTGCTCCAAACCTGAATTAAGACAAGCCCAGATGGTGAACCATAGCTGGATATATCTGGTACATCCTTGTAACAAAAAACCTAAAATCTTGATAAGGCTACCACCAATGCTACTGGTTAAAGAGAAGGGATTACTTGGACTAGGAGAAAAATGTATAGTCTCAGATCTATATAGCCCCAAGCATCCAACACTTCTCCATGATGGGTCATGAAAGCCTTTCTGAAATGATGTCTTAGTCAGCTCAGAGAGTCTGCCAGTACAGTAGGAAGGAGAAGTGGTGTGAAGGCACCAGGGCATGTTCCCTTTATACTCAGTTCAGCTGGGGAGAATCCTAAATCACTTTTCAAGTTTAGCATTCCCTTGTTTCAGCAATCCTAAACTTGAGTAAAATCCTGCAGAGATTCACTTTATTTTTCTATCAGTGTTCTCCAGTTTGTAACCTGGGAACCAAGTATTTTCCAGTGTTCTTTAGTAATGGTTAATGTTGCAAAATCTCAGGTCCTACTGCAAGCCATTGAGTCTGGTGTGAAATTTACCAAAACATCTATATATTTAAGAATTTCCTCCATATATACCTGTTTTTCTAATCATGAATCATAACAACAAGAGCTTGCTTTCTGGCAGAATGCAAATTTTCCTTAAAGAAATTTAAATGCCTTTTTCCTACAGATAGAATGGCCCAAGCACTATCAATCATTGTATTTTTTATTTCTTTGGCATTTAATCTGATCTTTATAAGAAATAAAGTTTATTTTAAGTTGTAATCATAACCACAATCCCCTATACAAATGGTAGGAGAAATTACACATGCACACACACACATAGATACACACATATGAATTGATAAATCTATGTATATATGTATATGTGTGTACATATATGTATTAAGATCTATATATCTATATATCATATGTTATTTACACACAAATGTCATTCATATATCCATTGAAATATATATATGTAATTAAAATTATACACGCACACATATATTCCAGTAAATTTTACTAAGACATAGGAATACTAGGAGGGACTTCAGAGTATTTTTCATGGGTACCATACATCCTTACTACCTACGTTGAAATCAGCAAATTAATTTCTCCATGGTAGTCAGGAGTAGTTACACTTACAAATAGAAATGCCCTTCTATGCTGGATGGTTCAAATTCATCAGGAGCCAAAGACAGCTAAGTGGCGATACAAAAATTCCGGTGAATAGGGTGTGTTATATTGTTTTCTGTAGAGGTGTTCCTTCTTGGACATGATGCCAGGTGATCCTAAAGTTAAATAATTAGGAAACAATCACTTATGAAATTTTGTAGTACTGAGAGGTGAAAATCACATTCTCATTTTATGCTTTCTTGTCATTGCACTTCAGTACAATGCAATCGCCAATAGAAAGAAATGTCACATATTGGAAATCATCTCCTAAATGGCTTTGAAACTGATTCTTCCAGAAGACCTTCCACTGCATATTAGTCCAACTATTCTTTTTTAGAGGGACAAAATGAGAGAGAGAGAGGGAGAGAGGGAGAGAGATTAAATTTTGTTTATTTTTTCATCTGTCATTTGTTTCTCTGACACTTAGTTGCGTATGTGATGCTGGGTTTCGAACCTGGGTCATTGAGTACGCCAGGCAAGCACTCCAACTGCTGAGTCACTGTTCCAGTCCCCCAACTGTTTTTGCATGATAGCAAAGCCAGTGAATTACATTAGTGTTAGCTAATTCATATCTCGTTTTGCTGACAAACATGTTTCTTGATCAGAAGAATTGTAGTTGAGATAACAAGGTAGTATATAAGGCATTCAAGTTGTGCATAGATAGTGTTGCTGGCACTTGTGGATTCAATACATATTTAATATAAGTTCAATCCTAGTAAAGACAAATCATTATCTAATACATTATGGATGGTTTCAAATGTAACTCTCTTGGCAACAGATGGCTAGCTGGTCCCCCTGGACATGCTGATACATTGGACATTCAGTAGAAGTGGTGTTCAAATTGGCCTTGTTGGGGATTGTTCATCTACATTTTGAACCCATAAAAATGTATCTCCTTATTACTTTGACCTTTTTGGGGGGAAGCTGAATGAAACAGCACAGACACAGCTATGAAAAATACTTAAAGATTACTTTTTATCTGATTATGTTGAGAAATCAGCAAATATTTTTATGGAATATAAATATTTTTGAATTCTATACATCCTCAAAAGTTTCAGATCTCTTATCCACATCTCCTTGATGATAATCACGTGATCATATTTCTTCTAAGTTTTTGATCATTTGACCAATCTGTTACCCAATGTCAGAAAATTAGTATAGCCAATTTCACTGGCCAGTGCTCCATTCATGCAAAGAGGTCTTGCCTTTATGATGAATTTTCCTTTATGACTTTCTTTCAGGGATTCATCTGGAATGTGACTATAATGATGTAGCTTTCCTTTCCATCTATGCCAGCATATTGTGTAGAACATTTTATAAATCAGACTGAATTTCCTGTTTCTCAATGAATCAATCATTGGTATCTCCCTATTAGAGAGTAAACAAGGCTTGACAGGGAATGGACAGGGAATGGACATGTAAGAGGAGATGCACTGCAGGAATGATTGGTCTTCTTTGCAACTTACTTGTATACGTGTTTAAGTTCAATTTTATATATTCCATGGACATCCCCAGCTGTTTTATTTGTATTTTTAAATTTTGCAAAAAAGTCTCACTGAGTTGCTTTTGGCCTTATTAAGTTGCTCAAACTGGCCTTGAACTTGTGATTTCCTGTTTCAGTCTGCCAAACTGTTGGGATTACAAGCATGTGAATAGTGCCTGGTTCAATGTCTTAATGGTTCAGATAACTTGTAGACAAAACATGCTGTTTGGGTCACCAAGTCACTTGGTTTTCCATGTTCTGATGTTAATTCTCCACTAATACATTTTAAAAAACCAGGAACTCTTTTTCTTAGGCAGTTGTTCTTAAAGTGTTTTCTGTAGAATACCTTTGAGGACTAGAAGGCCATTTCAGGTACTTTGAACGGTCACAGCCAGTTTCACGATAATGTTAAAATGTTCCGTATGGAGTGAATATCTGTGTTCCCTGCAGTTCTTATGTTGAATTACTATTCTTCATCATGATGGCATTAAGAGGTGGGGCTTTAGGTCATGATGATGGAGCCCTGAAAAATTGCATTAGTGCCTTATAAAAAGACATGTGCAAGCTTTCTTCCTTTTTCTTTCTGTTTTCTTGATATGAGGCTATGAGATCAAGTGGGTCCTCACCATTGATCTCAGACATCCCAGCCTGCAGAATGTTTCTGCTACTTAGGCACCTAGACAATGGCATTCCCCCTTAGCGGCCCCAAAGTGTTACTACTATGCTATCAGTTTTATCTCTTACTATGCTGACATTTTCACTGATGGTGCAAAGGAATGGTGGATAAAAGTCTTGGCATTTTATAATTAATTAGGTATTGGCACCAAACAATAAATATTAGTCTTCATTGTTATGAATACTCAAAATAAAAAAGATTAAAAACCCTGTGTCACATAAAAGTTCATTTAGATAATTAAATTTTTAATACACAATTTAAAAAAATCTGTATGACAAATTTGGAAGTATATATAAAGCATATCTTTATACTGACATGTCACAATTAACTCAAAGATAACTTGTGTTATTGTTTGAGGGGAGGGGATTGCTAACCTTGTTTTCTCATACAATACAATGTATATCTCAATGAATGAAGGACACCAATCTATAGTTATTCAGACTTGAGTGTTTGGCAAACATTTTCTCAGAAATGAATCAAGTGAACCAATTGCTTTGAGGAAGGCAACTGACAGCATTTTTGCCAATGACGAATTTTAAACTTTCAAGTGAAATTAGTAGTTTGGGATTTTTCTTTTTCACTTGACAGCATTCCTGATATTTAAAGATTCTTCTGATGAGCTTGGTGGGGGTAGTCATACATGAGATTTTAAAATATTGTGTAAGTAAACTGTGTCAGAATTTGGAAGGTTGTATATATCTGTAAACCAATAATTTTCAAATGATCGGTGCCTAATTGTTCAAACTATGGATGCGTAAAATTTGCATTCAGCAAAATAAATGGATGGGTTTTATTGTATCTGAGCACAAAATGTTCCTTAGTATGGTTTAAACTGTCACATTGCATCTAACTCTTAAAAATTACTCTGTACTTCTTGAGTTTTGGTATGGTATCAAAATAACTACACTAATCTGAAAAAAGTTATAATTCTCTTCTTTGTTCTAATTACATACCCATGTGAGACTGAATTGTATTCATATACTTCCAGCAAAACAACCCATTACAATAGATTGAATGAAGAAGCGTATATGAGAATTTAATTGTTTTCTGCCTTAGTCTTATATTAGATTTCCCAAAATGTTAAATAACTGCTCTTCACTCACTAATATATTTTGGGGAAAATACGGTTATTCTTCATAAAGTTACATCATTTGTGCTTTGACATTGGTTTATTTTTATTGCTTAAAATAAACAACTATTTTTAATTTTCTATTTTATTTTTGAATATAGTAAATATCAAAAGGCACAATACACATATTCAAAAGGTTCTTGGGATTTCAATTCTGATCAAGGGTGTAGAGGAATCTTGAGAACAAATGTGTTGAGAGAACTTTCTCAAACACACACTGTGATTCTTACTTCAGCCTATTTACACCATCCTGATCTGCCACAATATCTAAAGTGCCTAATTGCAGTAAAGTTTCAACTGTGTGCTGGCCAGGTGAAGAGGCTTATTTTCATCTTTAACTTACTTAAAGATATTAATTCAGAAACTTTTCAACAAATGGCTAGAGATGAAAAACAAATTTGACCTATGTAGCACTGTAAGTCCAAAGAGTTCTACCAAAAAAAAAAAACAAATACTCTTTCTTATTAGTAACAGATGCAAGGTGCTCCAATATTTCTTTACTTCTAAAGGGAGTATCCAAACAGGCCACAGATGAATGATTTCCAAAAGTTTCATCAAGGTAGCAGGTCCATGAATTTGTATGGGGTTTTGTCTCCTGACCTCTGGTGGTAAATAATGTAAGCAGTCAAGGCATAATATTCCTTGTTACTTCCTGCTTCTTTGGTTTGTTCAGCTTGAGAAAAATCAATGTAGGACACCCATGTGGCCCAGGGAAATGAGAGAATCAAATTTCCAACAGACTAATTATAACACAGAGTTGAAATAATCCCACTTTGAGTGACAGAATGAAGTTGCACTATTGTGCAAATCAGGTGAAAGAAAACTGCTGAGGACTGTCCATCACTATACAGGGAAACACACTCAAAATATCAACAGCTACATGTCGAATGTCGGTGACTATGCCGGTTTGTTCTAATGAGGAGATGGTATGGGAATCAACTGTAACTGATAGCACTGACTTACTTTATACTGTTCATGGTCTTCTTTGAGATAAGTCTATTTTCTGCTGTCCACATTGGTAGTGTGAAAAGGGATGCAAAGGATATAAATACTCCATATCTTTTGTGTGATTGATAATGGAGTGAATCTTTGAGAGGGGCCCATGTAGTAATGCATTTGTTTCATCTTTTTCATGAAAATTGAGAGCTCCTGAGTCTTTCAGTTGAACTTTCCAAAGTTTTTCATATACTAGGTCATAGAAAATAAGTTTGGAGACTTGCTGAGTACATCTACTGTAACTATACATGTATGAATGAACTGGAGAATAACTGTATGATAGTTTGACTTTGAGGTGAGCTTAGTTAGTCCAAAACTCAGTTTACTACTTTTTCACTCTTACCAGTTGGCCATTAGAACTTTGGGAATCCCAAAGATTAATAGTGACTCAAGTCCTAAATTTAATTATTCCAAAAATTTCTGTATATTTCTGTTTCCTTACTGCACAATCTGTTATGTCTGTATTGATCATCATATAGATGTAATCACTTTGGAAGAAGAATAGAAGAAATTTAGAGCAATTCATTTGAAATTATTGCAAGTATCATCTTTGAGCCTCTCCAGCATCCTTCCTTTCAAGAGCAACTGGTCTTTACTGTTTAAAACACAGACACTGGTAGAAGGAAACTGGTTAAGGAAAATAGTCTCAGATCAGAATAAGCAGGATTCCATTCTAGAGGCTTTATGACCAATGAGACATTGTCCAAGCTCACATGTGTCGGAGTATTCTGATTAATTTCCCCCTTGAGAGATAGGTTCTGATTACCTGCCCCCCCTTGACAGAAAAGTGCTGCTGTCCTCTGCCTCCCAAGTGTTCCCTATGTACAGTAAGCTTATTCTATGTCAGATTGATTCACTTTCTTTCCATCCAGCTCAGATTAAATAAGTACTTTTTCATGAATCTTTACTGTTTATTTCTCATGACTGTTGTGAGAAATCTATGAAATTCTTCCAAAGGAAGTAGTTATGGGGCATGTAAACTCATTACATGCAGTGAATCCATCTTACTAAATATTTGGACTCTTCCTTATTATACCAAGGAATTTCTGGGTTTTCAACTTTAATGAGTATGGACCATTTTCTAAAAGCAAGTTTTAGCTAATAAATGGACCAAATAATTAGAGCTGTTTCTAGTTTTTAAAACTAACTTACTGAGTCCAAAAACAGTAATTCCCACATCAATTAATTCAACATGGTATGAAATTATTTTTTTCCATTTTTATCTAGTATTTTGCCAATGTAAATTAATATTACAAATTATAAATCTTAATCAGGCATTGTGGCACATGCCTATAATCCCAGTGGCTTGAGAGGATGAGGCAGGAAGATTTCAAGTTCAAATCCAGAGTCAGCAACTCAGCAAGGCCTTAATCAACTTAGAGAGGCCCTAACCAATGTAAACAGACCCTGTATCAAAATAAAAATTAAAAGGGCTGAGGATGTGACTTAGTGACTAAGTGCCCCTGGTTTCAAACTCTGGTTTAAAAAAAAATTCAAGGGGCTGGAGTGGTGGCTCAGCAGTTATGGTGTTTGCCTGGCATGCACTAGTATACAAGTTCAAATCCCAGCACCCACGTACACAGCTAAGCATCAGAGCAACAAAAGCCATGTAGAAAAACTCAATAAAAAATTGATTCTGTCTATATCCCTCTCTCTCACTGTCCTTCTCTCTTAAAAAATTTCAAATTCCTTAACAGTTTTATTATCTAATATCTTATATTAAACTTTTAATTAGCCATTGAGTCTACCTGAACTCTGACTATGATTCTCTATATGAAGGTAACTAACAACATTACAGGATGTGAGATTATTTTAGGACATACAAATGAAAAATGACTGTCAGAGAAAGATTGCTTCTTCTAACAGCACATAAATTTTGGTGTCTGAGTATATCACATTGTAGAAATCCTTCTGATGTTTGCCACTCTGATTCTAGACTCCTCCTACTGATCCAAGACTCCAGTTTTCATTAGTAAGACTGGTGAATCCAAGTTATGCTTTAATATAATTATGCACAGACTTAGTCTAAGGCTCATTTTTGGTCACTATTTTTATTATAAAATGTACAATAGTCTTTTGAAAGAAGTTTCTGGGTATTTTTCCAGAGGAGTTAGAATCAGCACATTACAGTGACAAAGCAAAATCAGCATTCATAGCAGCTCAAATTACAACTGCTGAGTTATAGAATCAACCCAGTTGCCCCTCAGTGGATGAATGGATCCAAAAGCTCTGAATATATGTATATATCAGTTCTACTCAGCTATTAGAAACAACAATATTGTAATCTTTGAGGGGAAATAGATGGCAATGGAAGAAATAATGCTGAGCAAAGTTAGCCAAACCAGGGAGCCAATGGTCAAATGTTTTCCCTCATTTGTGGAGGCTAGGTCTAACCTAGGCATAGGTGAAAGACAGTCAGACTTATGTATCGGACCCACCAAGAGCACAGCAACACAAAATCTAAGTGAACCATAGACATATAGTGGGGAGGGGAGAGAGGAGAGGTAAAAGATGAAAGAAGGAGGGAGGATAGGGAGAGATCTAGGGAGATAATCAACAATGTAGCATAATCTTTACCCCCTGCAAAAAAGTCAAATAGTATTTATGCAATCATTTAATCCTGGAAAATTTGCAATCTTAAGAAAAGCACAGAAACTTCCTCTTTAATTAATGATACTGAGAATTTAATACCTCTATCTTTTAATTTTTGTATCAATATACCTTATATAATTAAAATTGACCAGTGTACCCACAGTCCTTGTGTTCTTTGAAAATATCAATCAATCTTATATGGGATTGATTAATAATGGGATCATTATTGCTACCTTCATCACCATCCCTCCATAGAAACTTTATGCCAGATTACAAAAAATAATTTGAATTCCTGTTTTATCTCTAGGTATCACTCATTCTTACTGCCTTCAAATCAGAAAATTAATCCCAGATGCCCAATCTGAAGCTTTAAGCATTCCATTACCTGATAATATATATTTTGTACCAATAATATATTAGTTGACATTAAGATATAGTTAGCGTGAAATGTTGTGGCTATTTTAAGTGTAAAAGATTTAATACAGGAAAATTTATGCTTACATATTATTCCAAGTGATGGAGGAATGAAGTATAGGTTGAACATCCAAGAATAAATTGCAAGATAAAACATAATTGGCTTGCCAGTGGGATTGCTAGATCTGCCATAATCAGAAAGGTTGACTGTCAGACTTGGATTATTGGATTTAAGATCACACCACGTTGGTTGGGTTCAGGAAAGTGCCACCAGTAGCTGATGACTCAGGAATCATATTGCACCTGCTGTGTCTGTACTAGAAAACAACATACACCTCATCCTCTGCTTCTTGACACATGTAAAGCCAGTAAGACACTGGCACCAACATTAATGCTACTACAGAGAAACTCAACACCTCCATGGCTTTGCTTGGTAGCAGAAAAAGCGTAATGAGCATTCATGTGAACTTCACCTTACTTCTGAATTCCAAAATTAAGCAAGTACCTCTGATTAGCTGAATCTAAATCATGTATACCACCTAAGTGACAAAGAAGTCTGGGAAGTAGTGCTTATAGGTGTAACAACTTCTGTATGTTGGTTTGCACACCAGAGTCAGGCTAGCATGGATGCCCCGTATCAATTCATATGTCACCATTTCCCTTGATTGAAAGAGTAATAATGATAAAGAAATGACTAAGACAACTTTTTAAATAAAGGCCTGTTCTGTGTGGGCATTTTCCTAGGTAAGATCCTCAAATCCTCAAAGCAGGATTGAGTGGTCTACCACTCCAACAGTGGACTAAAGAGATAAACAATGAACAAAATATATTTAAGCACACTGCAGATATTCATCAAATGTATAAATAATTATAAAATCTAACCTCCATCAATCAAGAGTATTTTTGACTGAAATATTCAGATAATTAACCAAATTTAAGGCATCATTTATCTCAATTGTAGTGGCCACAGTTAGATATCAGCTATATGTCAGTAACATATCTTACTGTTTCTGAAATTTAGTGAGGGCAATATCTATGCTAAATTCCAAATTCTTGTATGAATTCCTAGAATCAATGAAATATCATTAAGAATAGTTTGTAAGTTAAAAAAGATGAGCTAAATAAATATATGTCTAAGAATATTCTAATGAGAAACTATAAGCACATATAATGTTTATTCTCAGGTTCAATTTCACTTCAGGGAAGCTCTGCAAATCCCTTTAAAGTGCTGAGTTAAAGGAAGAGACAGAACTCCTTAGGAGCCTGAAATCTGCTAAATTTAGATATGTAAATGAATCCACAGGGCTTGCTTACACTCTGTAGGCAGCTTGTACAAACTCCCTCACTCCCTCTTTTTCCTTCCTTCTTACTTCACCCCTAATTAAAAGAGCTGTTCAGTTACTGGGTCAAATTCCCCATGCTGACCTAGCTTGGTGGCAGCTTTGAGAAGGGTACAAATCTCTACACCACACAGAAGTGGCAATTAACTTCCCTGTAATTAAGGAGTGAATGGTACCAGCAAAGGGATATGGGCCATTTTCAGGCTGCTAAGTGGGAAAACATGGAATGGATTAAGGAGAATTTCCTAAGCACAGTTTATCCTAGAAATGGCTTCACCAATTCTCTGAGAAATGGCATACAGTTCTGGGATGAAGCCCAAGTAAAATTACTGTAATTCTGAGTTAGACTGGAAAGTGGAGAAACTCACGGAAACCTACTCAAGAAGAGAGGCCCTTGGAACAAATTGTGTCATTCATAATTAGGGAAGAAGCACTATTGGCCACACAGAGCAGAACTGTAATGTGTTATCATGTCTTATTTTAGAATGAAAGACTGTTGGATATTGTTTGATTATAGAAATATAAATAATGTTTTTGTTTTTGGCTTTATTTCTAAATTTTGGGTGCTTAAATGGCAAGGCATTTTTTTCCCTTAGCAGGCAACAGAGAGCCAGTACATTTTCTTAAGTAACGGGGAATAAACAAAAAAAAAATCATAAATGTAATCAAACTACTATCAGGAGCCCAAGGAGCTTTGTAAGTTGCTATAATTTAGTGTCTTCCTCATTGCATCTCTACTTTTTTTCTATGTTCAAATCTCTTCTGTCTTCTGGTCAGCTACCTCCGCTAACTCACAAGTTTTGTTCAATCACAACTTTGGTCTTCATAGGACTCCCTGTTTTCCAGGATACCAACTCTAGCTCACAACATTGCTTTTTTTTTTTTTTTTTTTTAACAAACAGCTGGTTTCTTCACCTGTATAGTCATAAGAAAAAAGAGAAAACATGAGAATCAGCTAAGTTGAAGTTCAGCACATCCTAATTTGACACAATTGACCCACTTTAATCTTTCTATTAACATCATTTAAAAATTTATTTCAAAAAACTAATTCTAATGTTGTTAGTATGCTTTAAGTTCCTCAGCTCACAGAAGAGTGACATATATTTTTCCTCTTGTGAGCTTAATTCCTCTGAGAATTATATGCCATTGAGTCTCATGTTCATCTTTCTTGATTATAGACAGGGAAGCATTTAGGTCTTCCTGCTCGTCATTGGTGCCTAGAGAATTTGGAAGTGGTTTCAGGCCAATCGTTTGGACATTTGTCCTGGTCACCTACACAATAATGCTACTTAACATGCCATCTCCAACTCTGGCACTTGCTGAGACTTTGGAAAGAGACGGTGGACTCCTTCTCAGGGATATTCCTTTTCCAGTTCTCAAACTTCTCTTTTGTCTAGAGAGCCAGACCGGGTATACATTTAGGTTCTTGCATGCTCAGAAAGCTATATATCTTGATCATTTGTTTTCCTTTATGGCTTTAGTTTTCAAAACAATTTATAAAATGAAAACATTACTGTTACTGTAAAGGAAACTCAATTTTTCTATATTTTTTAAAATTTTTAGTATATGATATCTGAATCAACATGTCCCTAAAAGAAAATGAATGTCAAGTGTCCAAATATTTTATAAATAGATCCTTGAAAGTGTGACATTGTGAATTTAGGGAATCATACTATCAGTCTAACATCACCTGATTGTCATTCCTGACTTTTCTGCTTCCTGACTGAATGAACGATCTACACCACCCTAATTCAGTCCAGCTTCTCCATGCTTCTGTCCAACTCATATAGAGCTCATAGTCAGCAAATCAAACTGGACACCAATAAAGCATTAGCAAAGAGATCATACATGCCCCAATCCCTCCAAATCTTCTTTTTGAAGTAACTCTTTCCAAATTGTCATGTTTTCTGAGATATATGTATCTTACAGTTGGTGCCTTCTTCTCAAATGACATCAAAATATACAGTTGGGAAAACCATGACATGTACCCTTCATATCTTGATGTGACTTAAAGCCACTCTGTTATCCAGCTTGGAGGGGGGGGGTCCATTTTGCATTCACTTCCAAAGTTCAAAGGAGAATATTTGTTTTTCTTAAAAATAAATATTTAGGGGCTGGAGCGGTGGCTCAGTGGCTTAAGGCACTTGCCTTTTATGTGAAAGACACGGATTCAAACTCCAGCACCACATACATAACGAAGTGTCAGAGCAATGAAAGCCAAATGAAAACTTAAATAAAATTGATTCTCTATTTCTCTCTCTTTAAAAAAACCAATCAATCAATCAATAAATATTCAGCCTTCAGAGAAAATGTTGTGAAAATGTCTGGGTCATCTGACTGAATTGGGAATTTCTCCATTAGGGAGCCTCTTTTTCTAGCTGTGTTGGACTGACTTTGTTATTATAATTCAAAGGAAACGGAGGGAAATGCCTTTTAACTGGGGTAACTACCTCCAAGCAGCAATTTTAGCCATCACTGATTCAGCAATGAATGTATGCTATGGGCAGCCGTTGCTCAACATACAGTTTTCCCTCATTCCCAGTTCTTCAAGTAGATGTAGCCAGATAACATTAGGACATTGCATATCAGGGTAACGAGAACAAAGAAAGAGCACAGATGTCAATTCTCTAATCGCAGAGGCATCACACATGAAAATGAATAATCTCGTTTAGCAACAGCATCAATTTAATTACTTTATGATAAAATTGCTTTTTTTACTCTGCAACCAAATATCTGCTATCTGTTTCAACTCCACTTCTCCTGCTCTCTGACACTGTTTGTTCAAGAATGCAAATCAATACTGACACCGAATTCCTGTAGTTAGTATCAGAACACACAAGTTAAAGGACTCAGCCGGATATGATATCCTAAACTTCAGATCCCATTTCAAGTCCTAGGCCACCTTTACTACTGACTAACTGGCTCTACATCAGGGGACCCACCAACCTCCTCTTCAGAGTTTGGAGATTTAAAGAACAGCTCGCATGCCTTAGGAATGCACTTTACTTAGGTTCACTAATTAACTATAAAGGATGCACATTAACAACTAGATGAAATGTTCCTAGGGTGTGATCCAGATGGGGGGACTTGGGGTTCATTACTCTTCTAGCATATGGATGACATCACCAACCTGGAACCTATCTGAACCCATTGACTTTGAACAGTTTTGGAAGTATCCTCACACAAGCGTGATTGATTAAATCGTTTGCACTCATGTTTGAATTTGATTTTTTTTAAAATACCACAGTGGATATTTTGACTCTATGGCTGGGTAAATGTATTTTAAATATAGAATAAATATGGATTGAAAATAAATCATAGGAAATATAAATAAGCCCATATTTTAAAGCAGGAACACTAGCATCTCTTATGGAACTCTTGTCTTAAGATTATATTAGCTGAATCGAAACACATTTATGTAACTTTGAGAGTTTCTTGTTATCTTTTGCAAGTGGGTTGCAAGTGGCCTGTAACAGGTTTCAGTGATAGTAAAGACACATGCATACACAGACACATGTGCATACACAGACACACACAAACATGCACATCAGCTTGTCCACAGAGGCATATCATCTTATACATAAGACCGGAGTCCCTGGTTCTTTTGATACCTCCACTTGTTTGGAATAAGACCTGAAGGGACCTTTTTAAAACTATCAATAAGAGTGCAATTTTGTTCTTTTAGCTTCAAAATATGAAATAAATTTGATCAAAGCTACAGGAAATCTTTCCAATTTGTTTTACGGTGTTCTCAGAATGCTCCAGACTCTTCAAAGAAATAAATATGCAAGCAAGTTAATCACGTACATTTGAAAACACTTTTAAAACAAAGAAAAATGCTTTCAAACCCTCACAAATTTTGGCAGCAAACTATGTGAAGTCAAGGACTGACTGAGCTGTTTAGCTGTTTGGTGAGTTTATTATTGTTTTTTTGATGTTTTGACCAGTTCGATCATGTGGTCATCATTCAATAAATATTTGTCAAAGGGAATAAATTTCCCATGAATAAATTCTACACGACTCTTTACCACAAAATTTATGACTAATAAATGGCCAATATGTGGCTGAAGACATCTGCATCAGCTTTCCACATTACAAAAAATATATTTCCCAGTCCAGGGTGAGGAAAAAACTGGTGTCATTGACCCAAAACCCTGACCATCTTCTGAAAATTCAGGCAGAGAAATTGATCAGTTTGAGGTTATATTTTGAAACACAGGATTAGAAGAATATTTCAATTAAGATGCTCTTTCTAACTCTGGGGAAGAACACTCTCGCTGTGAGAAATTAAAATTGAAGAGTAGGGGTTGGGGATTTAGCTCAGTGGCAGAGCACTTGCCTAGCATGTGCAAGGCCCTGAGTTCAGTCCTCAGCCTTGAAAAAAAAAAGATAAAAGTTAAGAGTAAACAAAAACATAAGTAAAGGAAGTCAAAATATAAAACCTTCAGCCTACGAGCATCAGTTACAGGGTTATATTAACAAATTGTGTGCTTTAGATGCAACAAAAAAGAAAGAGAAAAATAAGAAAATGGGCCCATATGTGACAAAGGAAAAAATAGTCTCAGACCACGTCTCCAGGTTACTGGGATGGCTGGTGCCCAAAGACAGTTGAAGACCTGAATCACCAAAGCTCTTTGAAGAGAAAGTGTCTGTTCCAGCACCTAGGACAGCGCCTGCCCTGAAGCTAAGGCTCCTGGAATGCAAGGACTGCCTTGAGGTGTTCTTTCAGCATCCTCAGTGTCTTGACTAGCACCAGTCTGAAATGCAGTGTTGCGTAGAGGGCATATGTTAGGAGGAAAAACGACCAATAACAAAGATCATGAATATAATGAGCTCTAGGATTACATTTTTTTTATTAGCCCATATTTTCATACCATGATATCTGCCTGTGCCTAAAATCAGGTCCTTCAGTGCTTCCCAATTTGCTACAGTTAGAAGATAATTCCTTCATTACAATCTTTTCCCTGCATTTCTCATTTAGAATGAATAGATCCACTAATGAAGTCACAGAATAAGTTGTTACTACATTGATACAAAGCAGTCCACTTGAGCTTGTTCTCTTAGGACAAGGAAGACGGGTAATGAGCATTTCTAGTGTTTTTCCCTTGGGCCAATGTCTTCAGATTTCTCACGTCTACCAGGAAAGTTATAGAAAAGGGAATATTTATTTTTCCATGAAGCAAATTTGAAAAGTGACATTGAATATTCCATGCCAGTGGTCGAGTCTCATTAGGATATAGGATAAGAAGGCAGCTCTTTCAAGCAGGCTGCAGAAAGCAATTAAGTGAGAGACAGTAGGAGAAAAATTCTTTTTAATCTTTAATATTGGAGTATCCAATGTTCTAATATGCTAAGTAGTCTTGTCAACTAATCAAATTTAAAAATCCCACTAGCATGGCCACTTAAAAGGGAGTTTTTCATTAAGCTCTGCTCCAAGAAATTCTAGGGCATCACATCACATCTGTCTTCTTTCTTCTATCACATCTGTCTTGTCCCTGAGTCTGAGATAAGGGTCATCTATTCCTGATAATCTTCCCTCTGGAATCTGAAAATTGACCAAGTAATTTAACAAATATTTTGTTATCAGTCAAGATTGGTGAAACAGTTTTCTATACTCAGTGAGTTACTCTATCTTGACTACTTCTTTGAGGTCTGTCCCAAGAGTACACCCAACTGACACCTTTCTAATACAGAGATCAGGTTCTACCAGTGGCATATACAGCAAAGATTATATACATAGTGATTTCAAATGCATTAGTAGGATGATGAAAAACAAAAAGTAAACTTGTCCCAGACTGTGTTTTAATCATTCTAGCCTCTCTTTCATCATGCTTTCCTTACTTGAAAGAGGTCTTGTGACACCCACATAGGATATATGCTGGAGTCTGAAAGAGGTGAACTTTATCAACAATCTCACTTTGGTGAAAAAATTTGGCCACCATAGTCCATTTTCACCAACCAAGTCTATTTATCCTCTAAGGAAAACAACCTGGCTTTAAAGTGTTCAACAAGACAGGAACATTCAATGCTAAAGTAAAGAAAATCCTAGGAAGCCATGATGATTGGTCACCTTAATTCCGGGTGGAACTACCTGCCTACAATATTTTTCTGCAATATGTTTAGTTCCTTCCAGATACCCTGCTGTGACAGCCACACACATTTCACCCTTCTGGCCTCACTCTAGTCCTCACCTCCTCTGGACAGCCTTCCTGTGCTTCCCCTAGACTGAATCATGCGTCTGCTCCACTAGCTTGTGTCATTGCCCTGTTTTCAACCCCTTCAGCAGTGTTTATCTTTGTTTCATTTTTACCTGTTAATACCCCTTGGTAACTTGTGGGCAGACAATGCATCATGTAACTCCATATGAATTTTAAAAGATAGAGAAAGAGAAGAGTTCTAATGAATGCCAGTTATAAAGAAAAAACATGGTTCTCTCAGACAACATAGGAAAGAACAGACTATAATCACAGTACTATGACAGTGAAGCAGGCCCAAAGGAGAAATTGTATATATCATGTTGCTGGAGAAGTTCAAGCTCTACTAAAATCTTTTACATGTGATTCCTACTCTAGATAAATTTATAAGATAATTGAACTCCAAATTCCTTTTTTCACTGAAGTCATCTGATATTTACAACCAATGTTTCATCAAAGAATAGTAGCAGAAATATTTAAACCTCAAAACTATCATTCTATTGGTAGAAACAGACATAATTTTTTTTGTAATTCATAAGCTACTCCAGAGATTCTGATACATAGCCAATTAAAGTCTACTAATGCTTACTGCATTGGTATGGTATAGCCACATGGTATGGGGATTGTAAAAGCAAAAAGAGATACATTCCCCTAGAAATGTAGTTCATACAAGTGATCTAGGACCTTCTCACAAGGTATGATATATTTAAGCTTTACCTTCCCTGGGTCTGAATTAAACCACCTTTGATTCCATGCACAGCTCTTCAGCTCTGAGTTCTTTCCCAGATTTATGAATCTAGAGCAGTTTCCAATCCTTGCAGCATATTGGAATTACATTGGAAGCTTTAAAATATATGGATATCTGACTTTTTACTATGTGATTCTGCTATAATTGCTTTGGAGACGATCTTTCTAGCAATTGTACATTTTAGTCTGGGATGAAAACTACCCTAGAAGAAATGAGGGATGAACTGAAATTTGAAATATCAGTAGTAGTTGGGCAGATGAAGGGAGTGGGTGGATGCACGTATGTTCACATGGTGTGTGTGTATTTGTGTATACTGGAAGGTAAATGTGATTAGGTGGAATGAAGAATGGAAATCCAGGCAAAGCTTTTCACCTGGGGAAAGTTCTAATGAAGTTTTGCAATGGGCAAATGCCTACGATTTAAGTGAGTTGCAGATAATGTGTGCAAAAGTGCTTTGTGAAATGGAATGCATGGTTTATTAAAAATAACCTTGTAATTTAATTTGGCTAATTGCTAAAACATTTATGATTTCAGTTTTAACATGAGGAAATTGAAGTTACTAAGAGATCAACTACCCACATACAGGTCATCCTTTATGATAATCTTTGGTTATTTTATTTTATTATAGTCTTCTGGGAAATAGATCTAAAACAAGATCCTAATTACTTTTAATCCCATTTGGTGGAAATTTTACTTAATTGTGTGGTTCTATATTCTTGCCTCATTAATTTCTATCTGGTGAATATCACTGGATCTTCCTTGAATAAATGAGTAAGTTTGTGATCCCTCCAGGATATCAATTAATAGTGTGTAGGGAATTCCAGTGTGCCCTGACCTTAGGACATACAGAGAAGTGACATTTTTAAAGAAATTGCTAATATCAGCTCAATTTACTATAATTGACCTCTTTCTCTTTAAAGGAGAATTCCAAGTTTAGAGGAGTCGAGTACTTAATTAAGTTCAGTTGTGTCCCTGTTCAATGCACTCTCCTTAAATCTGGTAAGTGAAGGCATCTTGCAATTTTCTCCTTAGAAAAACTTTGTTTTGAATGACCTGTTCCATGGGGACACAACATAGAGAGATGTTGAAAGCATCTCAACCATGGTCACCTCAACCTGACAGACAAACACCAACCCTGCCAACAGTCACCTAAATGAGCTTGGAAGAGGATCTTCTGGGTTCTGCTACCTGCCAAGTGACTGAACATGGAATATATATTTCAACAGGCCAGTCTAGAGATGGTCAATACATCAATGTGAGACTGAGAAATCTTGAGAGATTTCCAGCTATACCTTATTTACATTCCTGACACACAGAAATTGTGATTTAATAAATATCTCTGATTTAAGCTATAAAATTTTAGATGAATACTATTACTACACTCCAATAGATAATTAAATCACTCAGTCTCCCCACCTCCAGGTCAACACCAGTATTAGCCCTTCTGACATCAGTCTTAAGGCTGAAATCAGTCTTATGCAGAATGTGTACTTCAAGAAACTCTTGTTCTGCCCCTCAGCCCTACCCAATCACTGGGTCAGCACCACAATCCCATTATCCTAAGCTTGAATGACAGCGCCATCTAACTCACCCAAGAGGTATGCTTAGTTATATACAACTCATATAAATGACTCCATTTAATTAAATCATGTTGTGAAGTATGTATTAGTGTGTACCTATTTTTACACATGTGCATTGTGTCCCAGAAGAAATAAGCAATTTGAACAAGTAGAAAGTGTAAGATAAAAGTATAGAATTTTTGACTTCAGGATCAATGTACAATGCTTTCTACTGAAACTGCCTCTGGTTTATTCTCTTAAGCATTATAGGTAGAGAAACCATTTCAAGTTATGTAACAAGAAGATTTGGAAAAAAAATCAGACCATCTGTTCTAAGTGTCATGAGAGAGAATGCACTCATTTTAATGGTAATATAATACTAATGTAGATATTGCTACCAATATACACAAGTGTATATAAACATATGTATAAAATTGTTTTCCTGTTGAAATTTTGTGCAAAATGCTTGCAGTTATACTTCAATTAAAATAGTGTCTAATTCTTTAAGTGCATGCATTTTGTGTACATTTGGATAATTTATTATGAATATATATGCATATGTATGTGTATATAAATATGTATGTGTGTGAATATATTATATATGATCAAATATAATGTATTTTTATTCTCTGACTTTTGTTACTGATATTGTCAATTTTTATTTTAATTTTATATGGCAAAGATTAAACAGAAAGGAAATATTAACATCATGATAAATATAGTCCATAATGAATTCTTTCTCTCTACTGAATATATTAAGGATAAGGGAAAAAAGAGATTTTTAACATAAACCATCCTAGACCTTTAAATTTGTATGTAAAACTGGCACTAGTTCATCATTGCTTTGGCTGAGAAAAAAAATCAAAGTCACCCATGAGGTTCTTCCCCCCTCTTTCTTTAATAATGGATACTTTCAGAGACCTCCTAAGGTCCCATTCCCCCTGTCATGTTTAAAGGGTTTATTGTTTCCAGAAAAGCTTTTGCTGCTCCCTCTGGAGACTGAGCTGATCCAAGGTAATATTAATTCTGTGCCTCTCTCTTGTCGGAACTCAACTTCAAATGGAATATATGAGATGAAAGCTGAAAGAGAGGTTATGTGGGCTGTCATCCACCATTGTGTCTGAGGCATCAATTGTGCTCAGAACAAATTAGGTGTCAGTCTGGTAAATCACAGTCAGGAAGGCAAATCAGTTTATAGAAGACTTATTTGGTATCCTGGAAGGCTCCACCATTCAGAGAACAGTTAATCTTTCTCTTCTTTTCAGTAATTAAAAAAAATCTGAGATTTAGCTGGTCATTTTTATTGTTTCCTCAACCCTTTCCCAGCTCATCCCTTGTATCCCTTACAGAGATGAAGAGCCATTGCTCTAAAGGATTCCTTTCATTGGCAGGTCCATTCACATCGAATGTCTCATTATTTTAGTCTAATTTTCTTTTTTTCTTTTAGAGAGAGAGAGAGAGAGAGAGAGAGAGAGATAATCAATTTTATTTAGTTTTTCATGTGGTCTTTGTTGCTCTGAGACTTGTGTACGTGGTACTGGGGTTCGAACTCACGTACTGGCACATGCCAGACAAGCGTGGTAACCACTGAGCCACCACTCCAGCCCCATTTTAGTCTAATTTTCTAAGGAAAGAACTTGGAGAGAGGAGGGGGTGAATCTTGGAGAGGGGTGATAGGAAAGTATGGGACCTTAACTGCTGGCATTATTTGTGGAATGTTGCAGAATAAGGAGAGAATGCACAAGGAGGAGCAAGCAATTCTTGCTCCCATGGGATTTGCTTTAATTTTTTAACATATTTCCAGATCCTATTAACCATTCATTAAGAAGTTTGGGTGGAGGAAGAAAGGGAATTGTTTTTGTACCTTGGGATATAGAATTTTAAGTATGTCTCATCTTTAGCCTGAGAATAAAAGGAGACAAAAGAAATGAAATAATTATATTAGTCTTAGAAGGCTACCCAACCATTTTGCCTTAATTTTAAGTAAAACTTTAATTGGAATTTATAAAGAATTGGGAAATAATAGAAAACACTGGACTATTACTCAATGAAACAATGCTTCAGTTTTGATGGCAGTAATTGCAGTATCTTGAGATAATCATTGTGATTTGCTAGTTCATCCTCTTGCCACCAAGAAATGACAGTTATGATTTATTTTGCTACATTGTTATTATGTGGTTCAAAAGAAATCATACCTAACAGAAATGTAAAAATCAAAGGTGATGTTACTATAAAAGCCACACCAGTGATCATATCAGTGCCACCAATCTCCACATGTCTTTGTGTATTTGTTCTCAAAGTTCATTCATCTTTATCGGAATTTTCAATTGGTTTGTTTATCTCCATTACTAGGTATTACTAATTAACTTTGGGTATGTTTGACTATAATAAGAGACTCCATGATTTCAACATTAAATGACTTCCTGGTATCTCTAGCAACCACAATTACATATAGGAAAAGTTGGAAAAATGAGAAGACAAAGAAAAATATTTCCTTACTTTGTCCAATACACTTGTCTGAGATTTTATACCCTTTCCCAATAACCCACTTGTTCGTTTTAAATTTAGTCTTTCAACCTACTTTTTCCAATCTTGTCTGACATTCTCTCATTTGACAGACATTCCAATTCCTGATCTTCTGCCTATAGTCAGGATCCTAATTTAATCCTAGATATCTTGTCTTCCTTTTTCTGTTTCATTTGTGGTGAGTAGATGGCAATTCAGATGTAACATTGTTTGTCAAACAGTCCTGTTGCTATTTCCTATCAGCTCAGATTCTCATTTCCCATTCAGTTTCACTCTAGTTACTCCAACATCTTAACAGAGGCTGAATCATCTATTTGACCTGTACATGTATGGTACAAGTGTGTGATGTCACCCCAATTCCAGGAAACATTATCATATCAAGAAAAATATGCTCAAGGGTTCTAGGTGACTACTAATGTTTCAGCTTCAGAAATGGGGCCCAAAATGATAATCTAGAAAATTTTAGACACTTTCTCTTCAAAAATTTCTACAAAAAAATCTTGATTGTAACTGACACATGAGACACTTTAACCTTTTGCTTTCACTTGCAACTTCTCCTCACCTCTAATCAACTTGCCTCCAAACTTCTGGGTAGCCACCTATCATACTGATTTTGAGACTTGTGTTACAGATTAATCACGCTCTAATTTTCTAGTTCAAAATCTCCATTCATTCATTATCCTACCAAGATTTACTTTATCTTACCTGTCCCCTAAAATAAATCTGTTAATTGTACTGAGAATCCTCAAACTGCCAAGTCCAGCAAAACTCTTTGATTCTTACTGTGAAGGGGATCTTTGTGACATTTGCAATGTTCAGGAGCGTTGGGGTCCAGAATATCTGAGAGTGAAGTGCTTTTGTATGCTGTGTGCTTCCTCTTGAGGAGATTGGAAGGCTTCAGAAGCAATCTCGAAGTCTTTGACTTTTCCCTACTCTCTGTCTCCTGTCTCTTTATCTGCCTTGAAATGAGTCATAGAAATCAGAATTATTCTTCCCTAAGATGGATCACAGACTCTAGAATTCCTCTCCCCTAAAGCTAATGATATAACCTAGAAGGATTACTGTTTCCCTTATCCCTTAAAGACTCTCTATCTAGAGAGTTTTTTTTTCTCTAGAAGGAATGCTATTTGTGGAGACCACAATGAATCTGAATAGAGAGACTTACTGACGGCCCCCCTCAGACTTTTACCATAGATGGTACCACAATGTGATCTTGTCCAATCACATTTCTGCATGCCTTTCCATTCTTCATTTAACCTAAGCATACAAACAGATAATTTTCCCTAGATCTTTGGGTCTTCACTTCCAAAGACTCTGGGTCATAATCTTTAGATTAAATGGTTCTTTAATGCTTTTGCCTCAATCACCTGTCTTTTGTGATAGGAGTATCAACCATGAGCCTTCTGATAGGTGATGAAAGGTGGCGTATCTTCTGGTGCCTATCATACATTCTCTGTGAAACGTCTAGCCTGGTTTTCTTATTCCATACACTCTTGGTTCTCATTAATTTCTGGTTGCTCATTTTTTGCCACATTGATCATTTTCCTCATCTGTCTCTCTCTGGAACATCCCAGCTCCTTTCAAACTATATAAACACAAGTTCCAGCCCCATGGCTTATCTTCTCATCAAATTTTTAGCACTCCCCCATCTCCAAGCATCATTTCCGTTTCCAGCTATTGACAATTTTACATACCCACATTCTATGGGTATATCTGACATGGTGTGTAGGGATTTAACTGTTCATCAAACTATCTTCTTTTCCTGTATTTTTACCACTGTATGCCACTCAATAACCCCAACTACTGTTTTTCCAGTTCTCTACAACTCATTTTTTTCTGATGCTTTCCCTCACATAGATTCCAAAGCCTTTACTCTCTGTCACTGGCAGCCTCCCTGGCACGTGTTTTTAAGGCCTCGCCATTTCTGAGAGTGACCCCAGACATTTCCCACATACAATTTCAGTTCTTCCCAGCCCATCTCCACCTCAGCAAGGACATGCTCTGACAAGTTTTTCCTCTCACTCCTGAAATAAACCATGCTTTTGTTTACTTTTCCTTTTCTCATGCAGATTCCTCTGCTCAAATATCATTTCTCCAGGTCCACCACCTCCTTTGTGAAGCCTTCTGATTCTCACTCCCTGTTGAATTACCTCTGCCTTCAACTGCTTCAAATCAACTTGGCAAAGTATGAAGTAATCACAACTTGTTGCTCTCTGGGATCTTGTTGCAGACCCTGAGTCCGAAATAAAGTGAAAAACATTTGTTTTGCCCCAGAGCTGCTGATAGTCTTTGACACAGGTAGATATCCAGCACTTTTCTGATGGAAGAAACTGACTCTAAATTTTTTGGGTTTTTTTAAATTTATTTTTCCAACTCTAACACTTACCTCTTATCATCTCAGTACAAAGGGTTTTGTTGTGTTTTTAAAGTTATATGATATTATTGGCCACAAAAAAAGTGAAAATTGAGCTCACTAGCATCTGAGGAAAGGCACACCCTAATGAGTCACTGGAGCCACCTCAGGCTCTGTGGAATAGTTTGGAGCCACTTGGATTTATTTACACCCATTAAAGAATCGTCTTGTATTATGATAGCTGGCTTTTACGAGATCAAAGGAGCCAGCACAGAAATGTTGTTTTTCTGGCTGTGCAGCACGCAAACATTATTTAAATGTCCTCTCAACATGTGCACACATCCAAAGCCCATTGGACCATCAGACAGCAATGAGAGCTGGCATCGTGCCTGCATTATAATGTAAATAAAAAGCAAGACATACAGAAAGAGTAGGGAGGGGTAGACGTGGGTCTGGATTGGGGAAGGAAGCATAGTCTTACTATCATAATATTTGAGTTTTCATTTTTTTTGTACTGAAAAAGCAAATTGATATGAAAAATGTGATGATTTATCATAATCTTCCTGCTCTGGTCTTATTAGAGGTAGAGTGCTTTGGCCACAGGAAGACTTGGCATTAGGATCACCACCCATGTTTGGAAGGAAGAGGTGGACAAAATAAGCAATGGGCATTTCTGGGCAGGTCAAATGCTAGAAACCAAAGAGCAGAAAATTCTAGCAAGCAGAAAATTTATGTTCAGTCTCCTGCCAAGATACTTCTCCTTTTTACATATTGCAAGTACTCTTTATAGGATGATTTTCATAATATCGAATTATCATGTATCTATTAGTATTCAAATATTTTTTAATTTACTCAATCATTTGGAACTTCCATATTTCCTATAACAATGCAAAGTATTAGAGTGAGAAAATTCATTAGATATCATTTCTCCAATCCTCACATTTACTAAGATTCAAAGAGATTTCTATATGCCTAAAATCTTTATTATATTATTATTATTATTATTATTATTATTATTATTTTAGAAAGAGAGAGGCAGAGAGGCAGAGACTGAGAGAGAGAGAGAGAAAGAAAGAAAGAATTATTTTTTAATTTAATTTTCATCTTTTTTGTTTTTCTCTTATGCTTAGTTGTACATGTGGTGCTGGGGTTTGAACTCAGATCCTCACACATGCCAGGCAAGTGCTCTAACTACTGAGCAATCGCTCCAGCCCCTGCCTAAAATATTATAAATGATTAGCAATACTCAGTGCTTCACCTGTGGCTTTTTCATGCCAATACATTTTTCCCATAAACTTAGTGCTGGAGTTCTTTACAAAGTGGTGATATATAAAAGAAGATTGTGGCTCCCACAAATGAAAAGGAGGACTATGGAAAACATTTCAGGTATACAGTCTGGGTTGAGGGATGAGTGATTGGTGTTGAGTAGGATGTCATTGGCCCAAATGCCTATTTCACAGCATCTCTTTTTAGTATTAGCTAATGGGCTAGTTCTCTATTCTTAACAATTTTTCCTCTTTTATTTTGGAAGGGATAATTGTGTTCAGTGATATGAAAGCATGAGAGATGAGCACACCTGGGACTGTCCTTTGTCCTTTCTATTCACTATTCCTGCAGTAACTGGTCAAGGCAGGGCACAACCCTTTTAGGATCATTCTGTAGATGGCTGGTGGAGTACTACTCCTACTAACCTGATAGGCCAGGCAACAGTGACATTCCTTATCAATTCCCTGAGCTTGCTGTAGAATATTTCAAACAAAGAAAAACTTGGACTCCTGAGATTAGTAGTGAGAACTGTCCAACCATTAGACTCTAATTTTTCCTCTTCCAATCTCTCAAATCTAAAGGATGGTTATACTAGGTATACATCAGGTACAAACCCCTTTCACTGTGAACAATTTTCTCTTGAACTGATATTTAGCCCCTGCTCATCCTAATTTGCCTTTCTTTAAGATTCAATTTCTGTCCCATTTCTAATAAGAAGCATTTATTGAATACAAAACAAGACTACTTGGATTTTGATAGCCCTGAGTTCTTGACTATAAGCATAGCATTTGAGAATAGCTGGTTTTTCATATATTTTTTTCTTTCCAATTATTTCATAAGATATAAAGTTTCAGTAGAATTCTAAGAAACTCACATTCTTCCACCTTTGAAATATTCGATCAGAAGCTTAGGGCATTATCAAGGAATAACTTTGTGAATCATCCTGCACAAAAGTAAAGGTAAGTAATTAACCTGTTAGGCTTGGGAAATGATCCTTTACCTGTTTGCTGTGTGGACAGTTTCTTCAGAGAAGTATATTCCTCTCACTCTTATGTCACAGGAATGGACACTACTATGGCTTGAATAAGGCTTGCATGAACTCTGGATGAGTTCAGGTTCCTTAGTCACTAGAGTAGCAGTGTAGATAGAGTTGGGGATTATTTTTTATTAGATGGATATAGATATACAATTGAGGGGGAAACATTATCAAACATTCAAGAACCAATGTATACATACATTAGTTATCCAGGGCTAATGTCATATCATGGATGCCTAGCTTGGGTTCCCCCTGTCTCTGTTTCCCCCAGAAGAACTCCTGAGTTAAATGGATATCTTGTGGAGGACAGAGATCTCCTTCTGAGAAGATTCCCCCATATTCCCACCCTCCAGTCTCCTAGGAGTTTTTCCTACACCCTTCCCCTTGTCCCCCTCCCTACCCCTCCAAGTATCCTAGGGAGTCATCTCCCTGTTGTGTTGAAAATCATACAATTTGAAGTTATTGTTAGCTTAGCCATCCAACATACTGCTTCCCCATGTATTCTAGCTTCCACAGATGAGTAATACCATTCAGCCCTTGAGTCTCTGAGATTGGGATACTTCACTTAGCATAATTATTTCCATCTCCATCCATTTGGCTGCAACAGCCATAATATTGTCTTCTCTAATGGCCAAGTAGTATGCCATTGTTTATAAGTACCAAACTTTTTGTATCCACTCATTGAGTGAGGGGCATCTGGGTTGGTTCCATAATCTAGCTATAGTAAATTGAGCTGCTATAAACATTGATGAAGCCATATCACTATAATATGCTGATTGTAACTTTTTTGAGAAAATACCCAAGAGTAGGATAGCTGGGTCATAAGGTGATTCCATCCTTAATTTTTTGAGGATTCTCCACACTGCTTTCCATAGTGGCTGAACCAGTTTGTAGTCCCACCAGCAGTGTAACAGTGTTCCTCTTTTTCCCACAGCCCCTCCAGCATCTGTTGTTGTTAGAATTTTTCAGAACAGAATAGAAGATACTGAGACAAACTCCCATATCTTTAACAATTTCATATTTGATAAAGGAGGTAAAAGCATAGTGTGGAAGAAAGAAAGCCTGTTCAACAAATGGTGTTGGACAAATTGGGCAGCCATGTTTAAACAACTGAAGCTGGATCCTTATCTTTCACTCTGCACAAAAATTAAATCAAAATGGGTCAAAGATCTGGATATTAAGCCAACAACTTTAAACTTACTAGAAAAAGAAGTAGGGTCAACACTACAGGACATAGGAGTTGGCAGAGCCTTCCTCATCAAAAGTCCCATGGCTCAAGCAGTAAAGGCACAAATGAATGAATGGGATGCAATTAAACTAAATTTTTTTTTTCACAGCTAAATATCTAGTCAAGAGCATCATGAGAGAACCTACAGAATGGGAGAAAACTTTGCCTGCCACACCTCTGACAGAGGGCTAATATCCAGGACATACAGGTAACTAAAGAAACTAAACACCAAAATCATAAATAATACAATCAATAAATGGGATATGGATCTTAAAAGAAACTCCTCACCAGTGGAAGCCCAGAAAGCCCATAAGTATATGAGAAAATACTCTACATCATTAGCTATAAGGGAAATGCAAATTAAAACTTCAATGAGATACCACCTCACTCCTGTTAGAGTGGGGGATTGTTTAAATGTGGGATGTCATAGCAGACTTCAAGATTGGCCCCTCCGTCTTATCCTAGCTTCCTGTCTTACCTTGTATTCTTACCCTCTCACACGTGTTCCTGCCATCGTGGTGTATTTTGCCATAAAGTGATGTGTGCAGAGAAGGTGGGTCTTGCCAGAGCTGACAGTGGAATTTTTAGATGTTTACCCTCCAAAACTGTGATTTAAATAAAGTATCTGTTTTAAAAAAAACACTCAACCTTAGGTATTTCACTAAGGTAACAAAGACATGGAATAATACAGACCCAGAATCAAAGTACTCTGTAAATATTTGACCATTGATTTTCTCAACTTCCAACATTGATATGTAATATTCTGATATTACAATGAATAATGATTTTTTGCTATTGATTGATTGTATGATATTAAGAGTCAAAGAACTCAAGTTTTTGCCTAATATATTTCATGTTTCAGTTATATGAAATTACACAAAACTATTTATCCATAAGAATAAACCTCATTTTTTAGTATATAAATAATAGTAATTTTCTTTCTGCTTACCTCCAGAAGTAGTAGTGAGGAAAAAAGAATCTTAAAATGAACTTCACATTCCTAAGCTTTATATATAAGACAAATATGATTAAACTATTATCAGTAGAGAGCTGAAGGGCTATCCCAGGTCTCTTCTGGTCTGGGCTCCAGTATATGCCAAAGACAGACCAGAGGAGGATACCTGCCTAGAACAGACCCCCACCCACCTGCACCTGATATGCTGGTTCAGGCCTCTTCTGGTCCCCACCTGGCAGGTGTCCAGTACACCTTCACGTTGGACCCCCATTTGGAGCAGCCCACTCCCAGCTGGAGTGTCAGCCCAGGTCTCTTCTGGTCCAGGCCCCAGCATGTGAGCAGAACAGGCCAGAGGAAGATCACCTCGTGGAGTAACCTACACCCACCCAATGCCCTACATGTTGATATGGGCCTCTTCTGGTCCTGGTGGGACCAGATCAGCAACTTTGAGCAAATCCAAGATGTAGAACAAAATGAGGCTTCAAGCAAAAACAGCTTTCTGGAAGAAGGTCATCATCAAAGGGTTGGTGTCTGTCCTTTGACTTGCAAGAAAGAACCACCTGGAAACCTGCCTTGCTTCCCACCAGGGAATCTCAATTCAGACATCCAAAAGAAGTTCTTCAAAAATGAAGAATCAAACTAGTAAAGGTTATCTCAAACCCACAGTGTAACAAGAAGCCCATGGTTAGGGAGCACAATGAAAACCAGGAAAAATTACTAAAAGGAACAATGAACTAAAACAAGATATACTAAAGGGACAAAGAGAGAAAACCAAAGAGATAAAAAACTGTCTTATCAAAGAAATAGATGTACTGCAAAAGGAAGTAACAGCTGAAATTTAAGTCAATCACATTAGAGGAACAATGGAAGAATTTAACAATGGACTAACTCTTATGAAAAACAACATCTTGGTAAATAACATCTGACAATGAGGAAAGGCTGGTTAAGCTTGAGTGTATGGATGATAAAAAGAAAAAAGAAAAAGCTCATGCAGCATGATCAGAATTTTCAAAATCTCTGGGATGAAATCAGGAGAAACAATATATGAAACATATTCACATAAGAAGAAATTGAAATGCAAACAAATGATATAAAGAAAATTCTCAATGAAATAGTTAAAGAAAACATTTCCCATACCAAAGTAGAATCAGATATGCTCATCTAGGAATTGTAAAGAAAACCCAGTAAACCTAATCCAAAGAGAAGTTCACCAAGACACATCATATTCAAAATGTATAACAGGGAAATCAAAGAATGTTAAAACTGCAAGAGAGAAATGCCAAATCATAATCAGAGGCAAAATAAAAAGGAACACTTCTGATTTTTCAGCTCAGTCTCCAGAAGCAATAATATCCTGCAAAGAGAGCTTTCAATATCTGAAGGACCACAACCTGCAGCTGAGAATACTATACTCACAGAAACTCAGCTTTAAATTTGGTGGGGAAATAAGAGCATTTCATGACAAGATTAAACTTACTGGATTCATGAACAGAAAACCAATATTCAAAAGAATCCTCAAAGATAAACTCCAGATAGAAGAACAAGCAAACACTCCTCAAAACCAACAAACAAATGAAATTCAATAAAAGTACATGCTTTCAGGGCTGGAAAAGTGGCTTGGCGGTTATGGAACTTGTCCGGCATGTGCAAGTTCACGGGTTCAAATTCCAGCACCCACATACAAAACCAAGTGTCAGAACAATGAAAGCCATGTGAAAAGTTCAATAAAAATTGATTCTCTCTGTCTCTCTCCCCTGTCACTGTCCTTCTATCTTTAAAAAAAAAAGTACATGCTTTCAAAAGACAACCAAGAAGAAAGCAGAAAACTCCATAATAAAACATGATGACTATGAACCTCAATCACAACTACCCTTACTCTGAACGTGAATGGTCTCAATGCACCAATCAAGACACAGATTAGGAGATTGGATTAAAAAAAACACACAATCCAAAAAGTATTCTGCTTACAAGAAAACTTTTTTACAGTAAAAGACATACAACGTTTGAGGGTAAAGAATGGAAAAAATTCTACTGGGCATAAGGCCCAAGAAAGCAAGCTAGATTTGCAATATTATCTGACAAAATAGGTTTCAAACATGCGTTAATCAGATTATATAAAGAAGGCCACTATCTCCTAGTAAAGGGAACAATATAACAGGGAGAAATAACAATAGAAAATATATACTCTCCAAAAACCAATGTCCCCAACTATGTTAAAAAATTATTCCATGACATAAAATCACTTGTGGACCTCAACGTGATAATACTGGGAGATTTTAATGCGACTCTACCACCAACAGATAGACTGTCAAAGCAAAAACTCAATAAGAAGATCTCCAGTCTAAACAACTCCAAAAGTTAAATGGGTATTACAGATATATATATAGGAAATTCCATTCCAAATTGGTTGAGTATACTTTATTCTTAGTAGCACATGGATCCTACCCAAAATAGATCATATTATAGTTCACAAAGAAAATATCAGCAAATATAAAAAGTAGACATTCCATGTATCCTCTCAGAACATGATGCCAAGTCCCTGGCAATTAACAGAAAAAAAAATAACAGAAAACACACAAATAGTTAGAGATTAAATAATTCCCTGTTAAAAGAAGAATGAATCATAAGAAAAAATGCTAGCAGAAATTAAAAAATTCTGGGGATAGGATAAGAATGAAGGCACAGTATATCAAATCCTTTGGGACAGCATGAAACCATTCTTATGGGGAAAATTTATAGCGATGAATTCCTAGATTAAAAACCAGGAGAGATCTCAGATAAATAAGCTTATGCTCCACCTCAAATCCCTACAAAAGTAAGAATAATCTAAGTACAAAGCCAACAGAAGATAGGAAATAATTAAGATCAGAGCTGAAATCAATAAAATTGAGGAAAACAATAACAACAAACAATTAAAAGAAATGATGAGGGCTGGAGTGCTGGCTCAGTGGTTATGGTGCATGCCTGGCATGCACAAGGACCCTGGTTCGAACCCCAGCACCATGTACACAACTAAGTGTTGGAGCAACAAAAGCCACATGAAAAACCTAATAAAATTGATTCTCTCTCCTTCTATCTCTCTCTCTTTGTCCCTCTCTCTTGAAAAAAAAAGCTGACACCTGATTTAAGAATATATGCATATCATATTGTTACTTTCAATGCATTTTCAATTGTACAACAACTAAATTTCTTAATAAAATAAAAGTAATGGTGAAAAAAGAGCTGGTTCTTTGAAAAAATAAGCAGATCCCTTGCTAATCTCACTAAACGAAGGAGACAATCAAAGAAAATCAATAAAATCAGCAATGAAAAGGAGGTGATCACCACTGACCCCATGGAAATCACAAAGATTATCAAACATAGCTTGAAAAACTATACTCCTTTAAACTAGAAAATATGGAAGACATGGACAAATTTCTAGACACTTAAAACATCCCCAAATTGATGCAAGATGATATTGAAATCCTAAACAGCCCAATAACAGGCACCAAAATCCATATAGCAATTGAAAATCTTGCAAAGATGTAAAACCCAGGACCAGACTGATTCCCTGCTGAGTTTTACATGTATGAAGAGGAGCTAACACCACTCCTTATTAAGATTTTCAAAGAAATTAAAAAGGACCAAATTCTCTCAAACAATTTTTATGAGGCAACTACAACTCTGATTCCAAAACTGAACAGAAACATCAAAAAGAAAAATAAAACTACAGTCTAATATTCCTGGTGAACATTAATGAAAAAAATCCTTAATAAAGTTCTAGCAAACCACATACAAAAACTCATCAAGAAGATAATTCATCACTATCAAGTGGGCTTCACTCCAGGGATATAAGGCTCATTTAAGCAAGAAAGATGAAACAGGCGGTTTTGCCATTCCAGATCTAAAACTATACTATAGGGCCACAGTAACAAAGACAGCATGGTACTGGTATCAAGACAGGGAAGAAGACCAATGGAACAGAATAGAAGACCCCGAAACCAATCCTCAAATCTTTAAACATCTGATTTTTGACAAAGGGGGTCAAAATATTACATGGAG